>JANIEX010000161.1:0-52548 GCA_027627405.1 Leucocoprinus birnbaumii | reverse complement strand
CACTCACCCACCACTATGATCTCCAATTCCGGTTCACCCTCGTGTACCGGACTTCTCCAGTATGATATATTGTGTACTTGTACCCCCTTCGTGTCTCGGTTTCTTTGTCCATTAATTATCCTTCCAAGTGTTGGAACTCCTCTGATTGTGATTAGTAAACACCTATGATCTCCAATATATCTATTCTTCCTCCCTATCTCCAGCGTCGTTATGCCCCTTCTGTAGATCCGTACGTGCTCGCTTGAAGCGGCAGGATTCGGAGGCCCTGGACCGAGCCAGCTTAAGGCACAGAACCATGTCACCTTGCTTAGCAAGGTCACCCCAGGGACTAATTTCGTGCCCTTTGCAAATAGACGTAAACATTCCACCCAACGGGCCTCCCTTGAGTTATTATGTAAACCGTGCCCTTTGCAAAGAGGCGTAAACATCCCACCCGACGGGCCACCCTTGAGTTATTATGTAAACCGTGCCCTTTGCAAATAGATGCAAATATTCCACCCAACGACCGACCTTTGAATAATCGAAATGTGTCAAGTTCATCTGAAGGTGGATGGGGGAAGAAGATAGTAAAGTTCAGGGCGAATCCATGGCACGAGAGATAATGGGTCTCTTAAAGGTGACATATTCTTTGACGTCAACGGAGAGGGCTCGATCAAACGCAACAGTGGACACACTGACACTGTGACACACTCCGCTGGCAGGAGAAGTAGCGTTCATGTTAAGGTATGAGACTCGGACAAGCAAGGTCCGCGCCGTGGCCCGCCACGGCATCTAGTGTGAATCCTTCGTGACGTCAGTGACAACTACCCACTTGATAAGTACAACCTGTAGCGCTGGCAGTTCGCGCCGGTTCGCCTGGTAATTCAGTATATATTGGTGCATATTTCTGTCCAGAAAGAAAGTAGTGGAATAATCGAATGGATAGCTCATGTGCCTAATGTATCATCAAGCCAAACATGCGCCCTCGTTTCGCCTTCTTCCAGTCGAATCCAGCTCTCCGCCTTGGCTAAGCCACCACCGGGTGGAGAGTGGAAGAGGATATTGCGTACGCCATAACCCCACTCTGGTTGGCCATACCCGCCGTAGCTGAAGCCAAATCTCAGTAAGCGAGTAATAGAGTAATTAAAGTGATTAATTGCTCACCCGGAGTGTTTGTCGAAGCAGAAAGTGACGTTCTTAGTCGGCTCGCGAGCACACCATTCGTTGCCGTGGTCATGACCAGAAATCACTGCAACGAGATTCTTCAGGTTCTGTTTGACAGCATCCCAGAACGGTGCGTCTTTTCCTGCGAAAGCAGGATCAAAAGTTGCTTGGACAGATCCGATTCCGTCGAGGATGTCGGCTAGTAGGTAGATGTTAGACTCAGATTTTCATGCCGGCTAGAGATGATGCACGCGCCATTGAGACCCGGGTTCTTCTGAGGGGTTATGGTAGTTTGCACGGCAGTGATATAGTGGCTATAGTGTATCGTGCCGATGTCAGAGTCCAGATCGTGTACGAATGGGATATGTAACGAACGGGGGTATATGTACGAAAGCAAGGGAGGAACGTGTAGTTCCGGGGCCCCATGCTTTCTCCATCGCTTGTACTTCGGATGCCATCCATCCTGCAACGGATGGGTCGACGAAATCTTCATTCAGGTCGTTTTGTTGAGAAACACCGCCTATTATGATCTTGTTCAGATAGGTGTTCTTGATGATGAGAAGATGTCAATTTACCCCTCGAATCAAAAAACCAGACGATGAGAGAGGGTGATTTGTCTAGACTATGACTGAGCTCTGAAAGTGACCTCAAGCTACGAACCATTACCTCGAATATTTCTGTAAATCTACAAGGCCAACGATTAGTGATCTAAGGACGGCGAAGCCTCCAATCTGAGATAACTTACGGGAACCCAATAGTTTCCAGGACCCTCGGCACCACCGACGCCAGAAGGAGCAGTGCGCGTGTAACTGAGGGGAGCTACCTTCCGTTCTCGAGCAATCTCCTCCGCATGAGTGATATTGACTTGGTTATCATGGTTCTGTTGAAGTCGAGGATGAACAACGTTCAAGGTAACAAGACAGAGCAGTTACCCCGTGAGACGATGAGAACGGGACCTTGACCGCATTGAGCGGAGCGACAATCTCGTCTATCAATGACGTCGCGTTTTCCTTGAATGTATCTGTGGATCTACATCAACATGGCATCAGACACCCTGAGGAGACGAATTTACTTTCTCCGGTGATTAAGTCTCCGTTCAGAACACTGGACCGGTGGAATCGTCAGCAGCTTTCATTTGCAATGCTTGACTGCACCCACACAAAGTCTGGTTGCTCGTCCTTGAGGACTCGTTTCATCAGCCTTGTGCTGTTCGCGTCCTGTACAGGACCCCACCAATCCCACGGGTTCTCGCCGTAATGCAAATCGGAGAAGACTGTTATCTTGAGGGTCCCGTCTTTGCGAAAGACGATACGCGGCTTGTTTGGGTAGGGATTGAGATCATACTGGGTAACCTCGGATGCTGTTTGAACTAGGCTCTATCTAAGTTGTTGAATGTCTTGGGAGGGAGTTTCACACTTACAAGCCTGAATAAGAGGTGATGCCAGGATTCCCGAGGTACTCAGAACCAGCGTTAGCAGTGTAATTTTCCCCATGGTTGCCATTCAACCCGTGCACTAGCTCAGAGCTCGGCCGCAGGCACACAGGTGAAAGCAAGAAGCATACCAAGAACCATGAGTATTAAGTATGTCGTGGAACGCAAGAAGGACGCTAGCCCCAACGCACGTGCATCCTAATTTTCTGAGATCAACTTTACCCTTTCAGAACATCATAAATTTAGATCGTTCACATTGCATCTATCTATGGCGCTACTTATCCAAGAAAACCCAAACAACATGTGCTACGTACTATCTTGGACACACGATGGCAGTGATTGCAAGGGCATAACACTATATTCAGATCTTCAGTTTTTTCCTCCGAGTCGGAGCCTCTTCATCATGTCCCTTGCGCTTTGACTTCTTCGTCTTGGAGGGTGACATTTCCCTAAATCTAGGACCCTCCAAGAACTCTCGAGGTGAAATATTGCGGGTTGCCTTTTTGACGAGATCCATATTTAGCGTGGCTATGGGGTGGCCCTGTTTGTCAGAGTCCTCATCCAGGTAGCGGTTTATCCTCGTTTTTGCGGGGAAGGAGACGATTACACGCAGGAGACTATATCTCCCGGCATCTGTCCGCCGGTTAGGCAAGAAGGACAGCGACTGGAAGAGATGATCTCTCAGCCCAGGATGATTCACAGGCGAGAATGGTGAGCCATTCTAACCGTGCGCGTGAGATCCCTTGCCGGGTGAAAACTTAAACAGAATTGGACTCACTTTATCGAGAAAATAGTTTGCAGGCGTTACACTCTTCATTGCGTGTAGCACCAGTTTTTTGGACAGACTCTTCGCCGCAGACCATTTAGTCTGCAGGGCGACCCAGATTAAACTCTCATCGTTGAGTCGGAGGATGAAGATAATATCTGGCCCCATAGATTGGTGGGGGAAACAGAAGGGCAGCCGCTCACGATGTTCAAGCCAGGACATAGTCAGCTCGGGAGATTTGGCATTCATCCCGAGGCTAACAGACGAGCCCCTTGTGTGGGCGAAGCATGTAGAGCATGCCTCCGTTACCTCCAAGGCAGTATTGTGTATGGAGACCAGTTCTGCTTCCATACTTGCCCACGCCGGGACTGTGCCATAAAATGTGAACACATCCTTTAAACGGGGCTTTTTAGAGAAAATGAGGTCTAGGCAAAGAACAATATAATTTTCAAAGCCGTTGAAATTTTGTCCGTGTGCCTCGATATCGTGGGATATAAGATGATATGCCTTCTGGTGATCGTGTTTCATCCAGCAAACGGCAGCCAAGATAACAAGGGGCTCATCTATGACGACATCCCTTGTATTTGAGTCATTGAAGCGAGCGAATCCATACTCAACGAGAATGGTTTCGTCTGATCCCAGATGAGGGATTGTGGACCTCATCATATACTGTGTTACCATCTGGTGTATCGTTGGTAACATGCGATCTAGAGCTAATCAGATCATTTGATCACGAAGCACCAACTTGATACGCACTCTTTTGTAACTTGGAGAAGTCAAGTCTATATTGTGAAAACTTAGGGAGGGGATCCATGCCTTCTACCATGACGCAATTGCTGGCATCGGTGACGGAGAAACCAGTGAAATGCTCGATATAGGCGTTCAGGAGCCGATGAGGGCTCTGAAATCCGTTGCAGATGAGCTCTGTTAAGTATCCGGTAGTGAAACGATGCCTGTCGCAGTGTTATTTCTCAGGGAGTATGGTCAAGGGATAGGTACGGACCGGCCCCGAAGCCAATACCAAGATCTCTCAAGCAACCGTACTCCAGCATCTGATTCCAATAACGACTTAGGTAGATACTTGGCCAGATACCGGCGTTGCACTGCAACACTGTCAAAGGCCCCGGTATCAGAGCACCAGCGATAGCGTGAATCTTTCATGATTGCTGAGGTCATAGCTTGATCCACAACGTCCTTCGATATTCCCGTACCAGCCACTACCATAAACACCCCTCTTCCAGAAATTAACCCTTCCCATGCACGAACAATCTCTCGGAGGATGGGACGATGACACCCGTTATGGTCCGACCGGAAAGATTTGGTGTGTTGAGTCGCAGCGAATTGTGCTTCATCTAGGACCAAGAAAAGAGGGGTTTCCTTTGAAGGAGAGTCTAAGCGCTCGGAGCAGAGCTCTCGAATGCGTTTCANNAGGTCATGAGTGCGNGTGCTAATGAGATTATCGGAAGCATTGGCAAGTCTGCAGGCGAGGTTGTCAAAGATGTCCCAGTCCCTAGGATGGGCAAGTTTTGGTTGGAGCTGAAGGAGCAGCCAGCGTTGTCTGTACTCATCAAGAGAGGAGTACGGCTCGCGTTGACGTTCCATGATTTCAAGGAATTGGTGGAAAATGATCAAGCGTGAGAGAAGCACTTGACGAAAAGTCTTGAGGGCAATGTTTCTGTTAGATTGAAGAGCCCGTTCGTAATTGGTGGCACCGACCGGGGGTAGATCGGAACGGAAATCTGGGGAGGTGGGAATGTAGGTTTCGATACTGTGCTGGATATCACTCGATCCTAACAAACTCGAGTCGATAGTGGATGTAAAGTACAGTCCCCATTTATCACAAAGTCCTTCAAACAGAATCCGCGTTTTTCCAGAACCAGAAGTATTGACCAGAAATCTTGGGAGGAAAGCGTCAGTTTACAGCCTGAGGTGAGTAAGGGATCAACTAACGTGTGGTTGTCGGGCATGAAGACGTTTTCAAGACGCTTCTTGAGAGCAGGGTCATGCTTGAAGCTTCCCCATTTATGTAGTAACAAACTCGGTCTGTTCTTGACCATCGGTATTCTCAGTTTCTCTATATGGGGTCGAAATTGAGGATGAATTTCGGTATCCTTCGAAGGCCAAACGGGTAGCGAAATAAGGCCTTTCACAACTCTGGTAAGTGATGTCTCCATTTCGTCTAATAAACTCTGAATCTCATTAGAGATTGTAGCATCCTCGGTTTGGCTCTTTACCGGGCCAGGTGATTCAACTGTAATACAACCTAGGTCGGACAGTTACTAAAACGGGTATGAATTCAATGAACGCGATACTGACCCCAGTCTCGTATCCTAGAATAGCATTTTGTATCGTATGCAACTTTTAAAGCATCTTGTAGGCGTGAATCCTTGAGTATCGCGTCCCGGCAAGTAAATGGCGTGGAATACTGTGGTCGTATGGGCTGCCAGATCTTCCAGAGAATCATCGATGCATCCTCCAGACGACATGGGTCAAACCCGCTGCAAGAAGCGTGTATTTCCGCGTCATTGAGCCCAAGAAATGACATCCAAGAGATATGAGAGTAGAAACAAGAAAGACCCTGCTCAAAGTCGCGCTTTTGATAGCTGTAGACGCGCGCAGTTTTCTACATAGCTGCATGTTACTCTCACAGCCCCGCAAATTCAGTGCAGTTCCCACGGTCAGAATAAGATCAGTGATCAATCGATCAATGCATCAGCAGCGGGCGCTCACGAAAGTCAACACTCCTCCAGGATAATGACCATTCAATACAAAGCGCGATATCTCTATGCATTTACCTTCTTTGAAGCATTGATATTACTGAAAAGGGAGAATTCTATATATTTGGGTTCTCTCAATGAGGTGGAGAACTTTTGAGCTTTCTGCCCTTGAATCTGAATTACAGCCAAAGTGCGACTGCACCACGAGTACGTTACTTTACCCCTCGCGCTACTTAGCTCAAGGGCAATTATATGTATGTTCCCTTACTCTCATATAGGCATGAAAATATCTGTGAATGGAGCCGAATTGGCGCTGGATACGCGACATCTTCTCACGAAGCGTCTAGTATTGACTCTAAACAGAATGACACACCCTCTGCAACGTATAACACAGTGCTTCGCTTCGCTTTCCTGACTCTCAAAGATTTGAGTCCCCAACCTTATTATCTATCTCCATAATGCGGTGTCGGTATAGAGGCTAGTACCAAAGACAAACTCGCCAACTACCTCTGCGACCTCCGTTATTGCCTACACCATCCTCCTGTCTCTAGTCGCAGAATCTAATGATTTTTTGCAAATATTTAACTTTGCGGTAGAAATGTAAGGACATACATCGGCCACACGCCCACAAATGAAAATCACTGTGCTAATCTTCGACAGGATTGCAGCATTGTGTCCGCGCCTCACTAGCAATGAAAGCAAATTGTTCTCATATCTGAATGCTTATGACTAATTAGAGCAAATAATTGTGTGGTAGGTGGGCTAAGCTGCCTGGATCTTGGCGAGACATGGGCTCGACCCTGAGGCAACCGGTGAACATTCTAAGTCCCCGGTGGTCGGATAAGATGGATGCCAACTAGACTGACTGAATCAGCGTTTTGGCTGGGACAGATTCTGAAATTAATTCACGGCTACTTTGTGCCCGTTGTATGAGGTGGGACAGACGAGTAATTACACGCTCAAGTGCTGCGGTAGGTTTTCTCGGGCTTGTAAGCTTCAAAATCTACGAGACTGAACATTATGAAAAGAATCAGTCAGGTGACAGACCATTGTTTCTAATTTTTTTCTGTATCGTGATCACCGTTTACTATAGAACACCTTACTGCCATACGCCATCAACAATCTCTACTCGATCCCGGGTCGCTCGGCAACCTAGCTGTCAAGGTTTTTGCGTTCATGTCTTGATGGTATGAATCAGCGCTTGAGTTCTTTTTATTTTCAATCCGAGCTGGATTTTCGGTACCAGCCTAATGGATAATTAGTGCGTCTGTGATTCGGCTTCGGAGAAGTCAAGGAAGCGTTTGAAGGAGAAATTGAGTATAGAAAGGAACAAATTTGAACCTACTACCTCGATCTCTGCCTTAGTATGCTCCTCTGATAATAATAGCCATGATCCCTAAATTCCGAATCACTTCCTAGCTCTCCCTGTTAGTCGATAAACACTACGAACCCTTACTGTTCTTTGCCTATTTTCTCCATATAATAATTCAGACAGTGGTACCCCCTCTCTATGCACTATTCTATTGCGCTTTACGGTCTATTCCAGGGGAAACATGACATACCTCGTTATACCTGCTTGTACGCACTCTCGCTTACCTTCCTCGCTCTTAATCAATGCCTCCCCTCGCAAACAAGGCCTTGGGAGTTACCCATTATAAGCTCCCATGAACCATGATTCATTTCAAAGTCCCCACTCAGGTACTCCTTTTCGCTTCCCCAACAGCCAAAAATGGTCTTCGCATTCCACCTAGCATGCGTAAAACTTCTGAGAAGCAGATCAACGGATCAAGTTCAAGCGCCCATAATATCAGCTCGCGTCAAATGCCGAAAGAGTGAGGCTGCTCTCAAGTTCGCATTTCCCAAGGTGTCCCTTGCTTCTCTATGATGTCGGGGCCTCGGCAGATAATTCACAGAGTATCGAACTTCAGAGATTTCCAAGCCTTCAAGATCTTGAAGCCTTGAGATTCGATATCAGATGATAGATCTGATGACCAAAATGGGCGCTTGTATAGGGCGCCTGGTGTGACTCGAAGCCATCAGAACTACAACAAGCGCTGCAGCCTTTCTACGGGTCTTTTTACTGTTACCAGTTCTTGATTCTTGATTCCACATCCTTTTCGCGGAGGGCGATGAAGCTTAGAGATAAGTCCATTCATGTTCGGGTCAGCTTTTTGTTAGTGGCCGATAATTTGAATTTGGTCACGTAATCAAGCCAATTTTTACACCTCGTGTATGTGTCCCGAGCTCCTACAGCGCGCCCACACCGTTCTCCACCCCAACTGGGATCGTTAACTCGTTCAAGACACTCTTACTGTGCTTTCATCTATGCATCGTTATAATCGCCTCCAAATCTGAAGGCGGAACCGTTGGCGACTCCTACCTGACCGACACCTCGGTATGTCGGTGGGCCTTCAGTTTTGCACCACGGGTCATCTGTTCTTACTAAAAACGCGTATGGATCTCTTCTTCAAAAGATTAAAGAACTGTTTTTTGCGATGGAAATGCTCTCCGAATCAATGCTACAACATCAGGCCAGCTATATGGCGGCCCCATTCATACGCGTGTGCTCACAGTGCTCAACCGAGCTAGACGCCCGACATCCGCTCCCGTTAAACCTGTGCAAACGATGCTGGACGCGCTCCAGGAATTCGCATTCTGGTGGCCATCTTTTTCGAGTGATTGGAGATGGTGATAAGACTGATCAGAATCGCCTACCACGCTTTGNTGTACGTAGGCGTCTTTTCTGCTGTTAACAGCCTGGATTCTATCTGAAACTTTCCTTAGATCAAACCTACACCGCAAATTACGGTCCCCCCTGGAAAACAAGATAACAGAGATATGCTACTACCTAGCCCCCCTCCTTCGTGCATTTCCGTGAGTCAAGAAANGACTCTCCATTTGAAGGAGACTTAGGATGCTTTCCGACAGAACGAGGATGCTCAAGCAGATGGGAGAGATGATGACGCCCTTGAAGATTTGGATTACCCAAATGTAAACGGCTTTNACACNTCCCCTGCATATTTCGCTGAACTGAGNCTCGTATTAGGNANCTTCTGCAGGAGACCCNATCCCATCTTTGACTCCCCAGCCTTCGATATNTAATACGGCANATAGTTTATTTCCACACCCATCCAGGCCNATTAGGCCAATGCCCGT
Source organism: Leucocoprinus birnbaumii (assembly GCA_027627405.1). Classification (NCBI taxonomy): domain Eukaryota; kingdom Fungi; phylum Basidiomycota; class Agaricomycetes; order Agaricales; family Agaricaceae; genus Leucocoprinus; species Leucocoprinus birnbaumii. The sequence continues at coordinate 43,334 of JANIEX010000161.1, read as the reverse complement.
TCAGAACNATGTTTCGACACGTCCAGGTTCACCTCTTAGCGAGCCTGTATCTGAACAGGTTGGCACNTCCCGTCACCCAGGCTATGCTCGTGAGCAATCTATCCCTCTGCNGCTGCCTCGACCTGTGCAGGGTTCTTCNCATTCTCACGCCCCACAATTCTATCGGGTACGCCTGTTTTCTAAGGGTTACAGAGCATTGAGGGCTCATGAAAACAAAATTAGAATATCCGAACTTGNGCCACGAGCGGATGCGCAGGTCTCATTGTACCAAGCTCGACATGTCTCAGATGCGTAAAATGCGTCAAGGCAGATTGGAAAGATTNTCGTCCTAGATCCTGGAGATCAAAGCCGCATCAGTCTCCAATTTCTATCCTGCGAACGGACCCTGCGGACAAAGGGAAGCGAAAATCGGTGTCTTGGGCAGATCAGAAATCAGTGCGAAACGGTTATNCNGTCGACTCTTCNAATAACTGGGTGNCGAAAATCAAACGAGTTCGTCTCAGAGTCTCAGAACCCTCTCTCTCTTCATCAGATGACGAAGCCTCGATGGANGTTGACGATGACGAANATNCATCGATAGGAAAGCGTGTACACTTCANACGCCCTAGTCAAGATANNTCTTCGTCTCCNGTGTCTGATAACGATGCTACCGACTCTGCCCTCCCTTCTCGCCCCATAGATCGCNGCCATTATGAAGCNTTAGTCGACTCACTTTTAGGCGACAACGAGCTTAGCGAGCTCAGCGACCTCACAGAAACCTCGTCAGAAGAATCTGATTATGAAACCGATGACTCTACCTCCGCTTCATCTAGCTCAGACGAAAGCNCTGATTCTAATTCCGAGGTAAAAGTCAAATTTTTATCCTACCCATCTATCCGCTCATAACTTCGGTAGGAAATCACCTNTCCTACTAAGCTTACTATCCGCATACCAGCNCGGAGCCCGTCTTTAGCTACCTCATCCTCCAGAAGTACATCGCCAAAGCCTATCTCTCCAGTTGGCACTGCNTCCCCGTATACCCAATGTGGTGCTCCTGACTGTAATCGGTATCTTCCTCCCAACCGCCAGGAGCGGTTCTGCACTTGGTGTTCCGTGAGGCAGAAACGTCGCGACGAAAGAAGAGAGCTACTCCGNGACCAGCCAGGCCGAGGTCAAGTAGCAGATCCAGAAGTTGCNACCAAACTGTCTAANCTTCCTGCTATNATGGACCTNATCAGTNATGAACTTCTCTCGGGAAACGTTGTTCCCGGCGCTCGAATATGTACACCTTGTCAACACATCATGCCCCCTCGCACTGAATACCCACACCATGNCTGCTGTTCTTGTCGAATTAAATTTCGGCTCAAGCGTATGAAGGACTCGAAATCCCGAAAAAGTCAACTANCTGAAGAAGGCGTCATCAACGCCATGTTAAAAGAGAACACTTCGAGTCTGCCATCCGCCGGCAGATGTCGATATTATGACTGCGGGGTAATCGTCCACGGATGCTCGGAATGTTGGCAATGCACGAGTCGACAATTCANGATCCGACAACAACGAGGGAAGACACGAGGCGAAGTTAGCGCCCCCGTTTCGGATAGAGATGCCGGAAAGGTGNTGAAAGAATCGTTTAAAACCCCCTCGTGTTCTGTCAANCGTCCGGTGAATTTGACTTCCTTTATTGTAGTGATTCTCTGAAAGCTAATCTTTACTCTTTAAGATAAATCTCTTCACGCCTTACCCAGAATATCGGTGTCAGCATGAACTATTGGCTGACTTTCATCTCAGGATTTCAGGGTTTTTCGAGGTACAAAACGTACATTCGCTCTATTTGCCGGTCGATCCGCCGGAGGCCTCGGTTTTCGGATTTGACGGGCAGTTCTCCGTAGTGGCACCGGATTATGANGTAGTAGGAANGAGGGATGTAATCGAATCGGCNGTTGAGAAATTAAAAGGNGAGTTACAGAGACTAGGGGCACTACATTTCGAGTAAGCGCTTCTGATGCTATGATGACGTGCAGTGCAATTAAACCTTTCGTTTAGAGCAGATAAGACTGTGACGATGAATGAGAGCGGCATCTTCACGCGTTTTTTGTGTGTTCATCGNCTATATAACCCTTTTGGTCCTCCATATCCGGATCAAGAACCGACNTTAATGCAGGGCGAACTCGAAATTGCTGTTCTTCCCGACAGTTCCCACCGGCTTCTTCCAGGACAGAAGACTATCGTTCGCTTTCGGTTAGTGGGGTGAATATAGNNGGGTATATCTATTGCTTTGGCCTTCGCTTTTCTCCGGGGAGATAGTTGGCCTCGGGAGGACCGCTCAGCNCGGCAGGCTAGGAGCCTGATATCACAGAACCTGTTCTCGCAAGTCTCCGTTGGAGTCTTTCCATATCTTGACTTACAGTTCATCGATCTTGGAGCGAGAAGGGTGACACTGTATTTAGCATTTCTACTATTAGTATTTGCTACGTTATTGTGGGGAACCACGTAGTACATTGTCTGATTTTACATTAGCAATTTTGTGACATGCTGCCAGATTGCTCTTGTCGCTCAACATACATGTTGCTTACCGTCAAACGATCTCGACATGTCATTCGAGATAGAAGAAGAGGTCAGGGTTGGAAGTCTACAGCGAGCGGTCCGGTTCTGGTATCAATGCATCAAGGGTNGGTCGCAAAAAGCAAGTGTCGTCCTCGAGGAAACTAGTGAGTAAATCGTAACTCAATTATCTTGCTGCACGAGGCTAAGGCATGATCAGAGACTGGGTAGAGCTAACCCTCGCTTGGAAATTGATCGTCAGTCACCAGGTTATCTCTCATCGCGCGTCAATCGGTACTTTTGAATACCCTGAATGATGGACTCGACATTCAACCGTACTCAGAAATCATGGAAGCTCGAATCTCTCTCTATTAGTCGCTTCAATCGACCGAACTGGATGATCTAGAAGCGGACTTCCAAAAAATCGGCTAATTTCCTGCGAGCTAGCATCAGCGGCATAAGGTGTGTCCTCATCATGGATCTGGATTTCTGGAGGACTGTGTCAATGATGATGCACATGCGCTCCATCGTCACCTTAAGAAGTTCACTGGAATGAACGAAGGGATGGGCACTTCATACTTGCACCACCAACGCCGAAACACTCCCATGCCTAAGGATCTTACGAGTGTTTCTCCTTCGATGATTGACGTTGAACAGGACTTGGGTCCCATAGTGATTGGAACTACTCTGAACTCTATGATATATGGAGCCTGTGTGGTGCAATTTTGGAATTATTACACAGCGAAAATGGAGAAAAACTTTAAAATCAAGTACGGTACTTCCTCTTGGCTTCTCTTCAACTTTCTGACGGCCTTCGCAAGTTTCTTAGTAAACTGGGTCTTCTTGCTCGATACATTCCACACATTTTCCTTGGTATACATGCTTTGGGAATATACTGTGACGAACTTCAATAATCCTGCGTACCTCACGATTGCGACATGGCCTTTCTCATTTACCCCGGTAGTAGCCGCTCTGTGAGTGCTTTGTTCTTATCGAAAGAGATCGTTTTAATGATACGTTGTATTGTCAAGCACATCATTACCGATACAAGTCTACCTTGCGTGGAGGATTCGGATCTTCTCTGGATCCGTACGGGCGTTTGCTTTCTTGGCCATACTTGCTATGGCACAGGCGTCCATCGGCTTCGCAAGTTCAGTGATGGCTTTCCGTATAGAAAGGTGCACTCCTTCCGCGAACTATATTGTTTGTTCTGACTATGAGAAGCATAGCTGACTTCCAAAAGATAGTTCCTTTTGTGGCGGCATGGCAGAGTATGGCTTTGGGTTGCGATGGGAGTATTACGTGAGTAGACTTCGGTGTTTTGGGGTCGCGGGTTAAGTGAATTCTACCTCTGACTTTACCTCAGCATCCTCTTGTGGTGGTTTCTTGCGAAAAGTCGAATAGGTGGACAAAGTACGTACAAATTTCGCCGACATCTCCGAGTCTGTCTTATTTACGATCTTCGATGGTATTACCCCAGAAAGTGATAACATCATTACTCGAGTGATTAGATCCTCTGTCGAAATTGCCCTTTTCGGGGCTTTCTTTTGCGTGAGTCGTCGTTCCAAATAAAGCAGGCCCAGTAGGATTGACCCCGGCGGGGGTAGCTGATGGACCTCATCGTGTTCGCAAGTATATATTCCTGCATTACCTGGGAAATCAAGGCTCATTCAAATGCATAAATCACAGACAGTGATGCCGCATAATAACTTTCACGTCATCTTTGCCTTTGTGCGTTCTCGTGACTCAACTTGAATATGAACACTGACAATACGAACCAGCCACTTGGGCGAATTTATACGTGAGTTCGTAACCTGAAACTGGCCAATCCCCGGACACAGACTAACTGATGAAACATAGGAACACGTTACTTCTGGTATGGTGCAGTTTATGAGTGGACATCGGTGCCGCTACTGATTACCGTTCTGGCTAGACACTGAATTCCAGGCATTCTCTCAGAGAAGAACTTGAACGACAGAACATACCCAGTTTCTTGATTCCAGTGACCGTAAGTTCAAGTTCTCTCTGGACATGTTTGACCGGTTAACCGTGAATTCTGTTCCAATCTGATTCAGCGCGAAACACACCAGATGGCCGGATCGATCCAAACAATACCCTACTCGATATCAGAAACGACCAGTTACGGACGAACAAATGCTCCCAGCAGCGAAGGCCCGGGGGAGGAGGCTACCCCGAACACTCTGGAGAGCGGTCATAATAAGTGATTACTACTAGTATTAGGACATACGGTACAGGAACCGACTATGTATTCACATCGTGAATCATATACTATCGTAAACGAAATGTTCGGCAAGAAAGATAGGACAAGTGTTCGTGATTAGTGGATAAATAGTCATCGCTAGGCTCTAAGTCATCAATCAAACCATCAAAGCACCAAGGAACAGGAACGCGATACTGATGAAAGAAGTATGAGGAGCTGACAATCCTGGGCTAGAGTTCGTGCTGGTGGCTGATGCCGAACCTGCAGGAGCAGCTGCAGAAGCGGAACCTCCAGTATTCTTAGCGAGTGCAACGTAATTCTCGAAACTGTTGGGACCGCCCTCAACTGCATTGACGGAGAACACCATACCAGCAGCACAGTGACNCGTCTGTCCACAGTANCCCCAGATAGGGTGCAGTGTCGTTGATNGTGATGGTGAATGTGGGGAAAGTAGTGGCATCGGCGCTCACAGGGAAGTTACTAAAATGATGGATGAGCTTGTGAAAACAGGTTTCAGGGGNNAAAAAAAACATACAATCCGCTGTCGAAACCAACTCTGCCGGTCGATTGCTCAAGAGGCTGGCATGGGTTAGCGAAGTTGGACTGAGTCACGGTGTGATTCTTAGGATGGAACTCGAATGTAACGGTATCGCCAATGGCGGCGGTAATGTTGGGAGGGTTGAAAGTGAGACCATTGGCTCCGACCGCAATCTTGTGATTGACCGGCTGAGGGGCAATTGTAGGAGCTGAAGCGCTTNATTAGTCTCAGATNNCGTNACNCATAGAGTATACTTACGAACTGAGCCCTCGTAGCTTGTATAAGTTGTAGTCCAGACAGAGGTACCATTTGTGACCGTGGCGGTCGCAGTTTGCCAGGGCTGAGCGGATGTCCATAGTTCAGTCGTTGTTGTAGTCGCAGTTGCGTTCAATGTTGCGTTCGCGGCAGCCTGGAAGAGAGGGAAGGTGTCATTCGGAGGGTTGATGGCAAACACCATTCCTGGAATTGGGGAAGCCGCGTTAGTCCCTTGCGAGAGGCGGCAAGCTCAGGAGGCGCACCATGACCACAGTGATTGCCAACGGGCTGTTTACAGAAGAACCAGAGAGGATTCATATCAGTGACCGTGACCTGCCAGGTGGGCAACGTATCGCCTGGCTGGACAGGATTGCTGAAGTTGAGAGGCGTCAGCTGCGATTCCGTGTAATAAGTTAATAGGCTTACAATCCTGAGTCTGATCCTCCAGCGAGCGGTGTGCATGGCTGACCGAAGGAGGACTGAGTTACAGTATGATTCTTGGGATTGCTGTTGATTGTGATTATCAGCACTGTGAGACGTTGAGGTTGCATTCTACTTACAACACGAAGACGATTGTGTCCCCAATGGCAGCATTCACGAAGGGAGGATCGTAAACGAGCTGGTTATTTGCTCCGACGTTAACGTTGAAGTTTACTGCGCTAGCTACAGAGGCACCGAGAAGAGCAAAGGCAAGAGAACCCAACATCTTGAAAGGGAGGAGAGGAAGAGAAGAAGAGAAGAAAATTTAGCTGAATGAGGTCCTAGCACGCGCTTGTCCTGATTTTATATGCTTTGCATTCCCTTCCCCTTGCGACAATTCTTGTGTTACCACATTTGAGGGACCTTGTGTGTCCGAACAGCCGCTGATGACGAGAACAAGGTCATTCAGCGCGTGAAAGATGGCGGACCACGAAAAAGGTACTGCCCCTCCCGCATTCGCTGTTTTGGAAACAAAAAGGGGTACAAAATGATGGTCAAAGCGATACCCGACGCTGTGCTTGGATCAGACGCTGATATTGTTCCTCGGATGCTAAGATATCTTCTACAATCTCTGATGATCCCCGAAATGGCAGATGCGGAATTACTCGAGAGGCAAATTTGCGAATGAAATTTTTTCTTTCAAGAAGCATGTTCCGAGCTGTCGTCACGATATGAGACGGATTTAATTGTTCGTACGAGTCAGGAATTGGAATGAAGGCATGGGATAATCGTGGTCTAAGAGAACAGAATCCAGATACAATCACAATAAGCACCCACAGCCAACCGACGCTTCACACGCATGTTGATTATACACAGCCACCCGAGACGACCGATTACGATAATTATGGACACACAATGGGTCAGTTCCCCGGTACGGAAATGGATATGGCACTACACGTCAGGCCTCCAGGCCCATGGAGCCTGACGGGCGGTGAAACATCGAAATATCTCTCGGTTCGGACTCTGCTGTCCTCAAATGAAGGTAGCTTGAGGTGAATTTCTCCCTTGATACACTGACTGCGCCGAGGCTGTCGGTCTCTCAAGCAAGGAAACACTACTCTCATCATATTTACAGTATTTCTCAGGTGTCATGGTCTACTATCTGCGTCGGTAATAGCTTAACACAGTTTTGGATTTGTGTTAAGGTTGTTTGTTTATCGTATCGATATCCACCACAGCCTCCGGTGCATTTAGCTTCCCAGCAAGCTATGGCCTCGGGGCACTCGGTCATAGCAGAATGCTCTCCCCCTATGCTATCCCCTAGTGGTCGCCGTTCCATTTCTGCCCGCAGTGCTTTTTTGTAAGCGTGCCATGGGGCATTGTTCGCGAATATCATAAATCCGCATCTAATGCAGTAGGCGGAGTCGCTAAAATGGTGATGGGAAAATGATAGCCGAGTAAGTTAAGAGCCCGGTGATTTATTTAAAAAGTAATGCCCTACCTGTTTCCCGAAATGAATCGTTCTGGACTATCCAACATTCTCCCAAAGATGTTTATTCTGCGTTGGCGTAAATCAAATAACGGTTTGACGTGCTTCGAGGATATAGTTCCTAGGATAGAGTCTCGGTAACGGGGATCGTGCAAGTTTAAAGCGAGTAAAGGAAGTGATAGTTCTCTTGCTTCTCGATCCCAACCAAAGTGTCGAGCTAGTGCGTATAGTCGCAATGGATCAACTCCACGGCGTTCGGGGGCGAAGAGGATTGGTTTCATATTCTCGACGATACTTAGTGCGTCCCATTTTTCAGCGAGGCTGACGAGTTGTATTATATGGTCCAGAGAGTAGCTTTCTATGGAAATGTGGTGTCCGTAGAGGAGAGAGAGGAATGTGGGAAGGATGGAATCGGATTCGTATACGCAGAGTGTCGGGTCCGGGAATTCTATGGTATGAAGGAGAGGTTGTGGTAGAGTGAACATTGTGGTGAACAATCCACAAGTGGAGCGAAGGATGTCAGAGTCGACATTGTATAATGTTCCTTCTAGGGAAGAGAGAATCATTGCTCGAAGAGGGGTCAGAGAATCCAGAGGAGTCGGATGATTGGTATGGCCTTCGCTTGATTTATAGCCCATAGCGACTCGATTTGGTATAGTCTATTCAGGACAACATCCTTGGTTTACCTAGACGATGTGATCCCAGTCGGTCTGACCGTGCGCTAGGCTCTGCGGCGGGGATTCTCTTCTCGGGGATCTCTCTGCCCTCAATTGGGGTGGCATGCCCTAAGGATAACACTTCAAGGTGGAAGCAACTAATTTATCTTCGTAATTATCAATGATCGACTTGGGTGTGCCGCAAGATCAGGAATCTAAAAAAATCATTTGATTTGGGCATATTTCGTGAGATTACTGTACATGACATATTCCTATTTAACCTCGGCATAGTTCGTTTGCTGCTCTCATAATATGCACTGTTCCTCACAAGTATCATGGTCAACTTTCATCTGAGTCGGTAACAGCTGAACACGGTTTCGGATCTGTGCTAAGGTTGCTTCCCTATCATACCTGGACCCACCACAGCCTCAGGTGCATTTGGCTTCCCAGAAAGCTATAGCCTCGGGACACTCGGTCATAGCGTGGTGTTCTCCCGCTATTGTGTCTCCCAATGGTTCTCGTCCCAATTCCGCTTCGAGTTCCTTTTGGTAAGCGCGCCAGGGGACATTCTTCGTGAGTTACACATTCCCACATCTGATGCAATGGAGAGTGGGACCGCTAGAACGGCGATTGGACAGACGATAACCGCAGAAAGAGCCCGGTGATTTATTACAACTCACAAAGTAATGCCTGGAAGTAGACTTGAAATGAGTCGTTCTCGACTATCCAAGATTTCGAACATGGTTATCCTGGATTGACGCATATCGAATAATGATTGGACATGCTTTCAGGACATCGTCCTAAGGATATCTGTGTAACGGGGATTGTGCAAGTCTAAAGCAAATGGAGGAAGAGATAAACCTCTTACTTCTCAATCTCCCTTGAGTGGACATTTAATTACATGAAAGTGCTGCATTCCTCGAGTTACACCGTCCATGTCCTAGTAGTTGACTTCTGTAAAATTGTGCAGGGAAAAAGGATTCTGGGCTGGAGACGAAGAAGAAAAAGCCTCCTCATAACTAGATTCGAGTACGGGGAATCGAACCCCGAGCTACCGCGTGAAAGGCGGTAATGTTAGCCGTTACACCATACTCGATGAAATATATCATTGGGTAATTGGCAATGTGGCCGGACAAGCCGTTGTGTTGGGTCTAAGCGAAATCAGCCAAGAAAGAGTGACGTCAGGAGGAGGTGTTTACGTTTGCTTGGCTGTATGCTCCGATATCCTAAAATAGAACAGTTATAGATGTTCGTTCCGCTCAACATCCCTCCTTATAGCCGCGCTGTAGTTCAGATTGACGACTTTGAACTCACACCCACGAAAAACACTCCAATTGAGCTTTAAGCAACGTACTCTAGACACGGAAAGGACGACTCAGCGTCGACGACGTAGTCTTATCGTTTCCCACTCAGGTCAGCCACCGCGAACCTGTTGCGAAGTCTAATATGATGCGCGCCGTCACGCGGCTCGGATCTCACCCGCCTCGTCATTTAAATTCGAGGGTACATTCTTCAGCGCTTACAGGCTTGTTCTACTACGACTACTACGACGATGCGACCGAGTAGGAAAGCATTGCAGAAACTCACACTTGGATTACGTCGTGAGGATCCTCATAGGATTTGGGAACGACGCGCACCATTGACTCCTGATGCTGTTAATCAGCTCGTTGAGGAGGGTGTCGAGGTTGTTGTTGAGCCTTGTGAACGGAGAGTGTTTACGAATGGCGAGTATGAGAAGGTTGGGTTTTGGTTTTATGNTCTAGTTGCGGGTGGCTGACAGGGGTCTTTGTAGGCTGGCGCGAAGATAAGCTCTTCNTTGGACCANGCACATATACTTNTTGGAATCAAGGAGACNCCTATGGACGCCCTAGCACGACAGCGTTCTCCTGTTCGCTTGTNGTCCTCCGCTGACAATGGGAACAGTGGACACATTCCACGTACCCACGTCATGTTCTCACATACAGCCAAGGGACAACCATATAATACTGGTCTTCTATCTCAATTCGTCGCTCCCACAGACAGAGTTCTGGNAGAGTCGGCTGCGCAGTTCGAGAAGACTCTGAACTTGTGGCCTAGATTAATTGATTATGAGCTCCTNACGAATGAGGAAGGCAAGAGGACTGTTGGGTTNGGTTGGTTTGCTGGAGGTGAGGTTCCGTTATCTCGAGCGCTCAGGGGCTAATGACCGCGATAGTGGCTGGTGTTCTCGAGTCCCTGTCGGCGATGGCACATGCACATCTCGAACTCGGGATCGCGTCTCCCTTCCTCGTGAGTAANCTGTCCAATGCCAAGGAAGCGACATTAGAACCCTAACCTCTGNTTTACATCTCCTAACCCCAANCNNTTGACCCTGTGTGTTTGTTTTTACCGNATCTAGTACACACCACGCCCACACACGCTNCCTTCTCTCGAACGCCTACGCGCGGCCCTGAGAGAAGTNGGNNTNTGGATTTCCACNCANGGAACTCCACGAGCACTCGGNCCAGTTGTGATTTGCGTCACTGGGTGCGTAATTCGGGNTTGAAATTGTGGNGATTGCTTCTGACNAATAATAGGACTGGGAATGTGGCCCGTGGAAGTCTTTCCATGCTNGACGAGCTTCCGCTCAAGAAGATCAAAGCGAGTGAGCTTGAGCGGCTTTGTCAGTCTGAAGGTGAGTTCTCCGATACAGNATGAAAGGCGCAATAGNTGAATGAGNTTATCGCAGACTACGATAATACCAAGGTGAGCACCCTTGTATTAGTACCCTCGNTNNNNTGCTGACCANTTTGTNNAGATATACCTCGTCCACGCTAAACCGGAGGACTATTTCATCAGGAAGGACGGCAAGGCCTTTGATCGTCAGGACTATTACACCAACCCTAGCGAGTGGGAGAGCGTCTTTGGCGACCGNGTGAGTACTCACAGCATCTCTTGTCTGCGACTGCTGAGTGCATGTATGCATAGATNATGCCCTATGTTACTCTACTCATCAACGGNACNGGATGGTCATCTGGTTTCCCGCGACTCCTNTCCACCAAGCAACTGGCGAGCGCTATCGCCAAGGCACAGTCACTGAACCTCCCAGGCGCCTCTTCGCGGGGCAAATGCATTGGAGATATCAGCTGCGACATTGGTGTACGTCTTCCNCTAATGTCTTTCNCATATCGNTCTTAANGNCGATAATNTAGGGCGGCCTTGAATTCCTCGAAAAGTCAACAACGCTCTCAGAACCAACGTACAAATTNGCTGTATCCAACACGAGNGGAACCACGACGATGATGTCAGTCGACATCCTTCCCACCGCGCTCCCNCTCGACGCATCCCANCATTTCTCAAAAGAGTTCTATCCATACCTCCGNACACTCATTCAAAATGTGAAATCACATGGATCAAGTAACGAATGGAAGGGTGGNCNATACAGTGAAGCCTTNGAACGAGCGACTATCGCTTCTAGTGGAGAGTTGAGGACGAAACACCAATGGTTACANCCTAGGGTGGATAAATGGCATTTGNAGCAGAGGGGNGCNTCGAAGATGGATGATAGTGCTCCTGTTCAGNTGGGNGGTAGTACNGCNAAGTCGACNTCNGACGTTAATGTTAATGGTGGTGGNGCGGGNNCAAAGAAGAGGGTGNTGATGTTNGGTAGTGGGATGGTTGCTGGNCCNGCTGTGGAGGAGATTGCGAAGNGGAGTGATGTNGACCTTGTTATCGGTGAGTTGCTCACAACTTTGACGTCATNAGGAGAAGTGAANCTTATATGTTTGGTTTCGGGNTAGCTACGAATATGCTTGGNGAAGCGCAACAGCTTGCCATCCGATATGGACAGGAGAATAATAATATCAAGTATCGGATCGTNGATGTTAGTAGGAAAGAGACTTACGAGCATCTCGTTAAAGATTCGGATGTNGTTATTAGGTGAGCGATATCTNGCTCATTGACACCNATNCNTGNGTTTACAGNNNTNANAGTCTANTACCNGCNGCATTTCACGTCGNTGTCGCGGAGANGTGTATNTCAAATGCGAAACACNTAGTCACAGCATCCTACATCTCCGAAGGCATGCGAAACCTTCACGATCGGTAAGNTCNTCCTTCCCTCTCCTCCNNACNCGCATTCTCAACAAAAAACGACACAGCGCNATNCAAGCCGACNTNTTACTCCTNAACGAAATNGGNCTCGANCCCGGAATCGANCANTGTTCNGCTATAGATTTGATNGACAGACTTAAATCTCAAGGGAAAGAGATNGTGTCGTTTACGTCGTTTTGTGGTGGANTACCTGCTCCTGATGCTATTTANGANTCNGGAACTNGGGAAGCGGTGCCGCTTAAGTATAAGTTTAGTTGGAGTCCGGTTGGGGTTTTGAGAGCTGCNAATCAGGGTGTTAGGTACCTATTGAATGGGAGGGTGAGTATTCTTCTCATNTCAANNGNTNTTGTTGTATNGATTGTGAAAGTGATGGCTGATGNTNNNGGGGNAGGTTGTTAGGATGTTAGGAGAAGANCTNTTACGGTCTGCGTTTCCNAGGATTCCGATACCGCTTGTCGAGCAGGAGGGAATGAAGNTGGAGGGTATTGCGAATAGGGATTCGGTGCCGTATAGGGATACGTATGCTTTGAAGGATGAGGTGGCGTTGAGGACTCTTGTTAGAGGAACACTCCGGTNCGCACACTTCTCTTTNCCNCTCCCTGAATCTCGTGTGCAGGANTGATTTACGTTTTGATGATTTGNCAGGTATCCGGGATTTTGTACTTTGATGCAATCGTTCAAAGACCTNGGGTTACTTGAGGATAAAGAAANGATAATTATCGATTCATGGGGTGCTTTACTCCCNCGCGCACTGGGGATCAAGNTGAAATCGNCATGCGGGTTCGATGTGGACGTTAATNATCGGAGCTTGGAGAATNTAATGAAAGACGCTATTCCTTGGGATCAACGNTCTCATCCTTCAAACTCNCACTCCCAATCGAACTCGGGAGGAGCATTCGGAGATGCGTTGGCTGGNTTGGAGTGGTTGGGATTGTGGTCTTCNGCGAANGAGGGTAGCAATGGGAATGGTGTNTTGAAAGGTCTGGGTGTACCGATGACGGAGTGTACGCCACTAGAGCTGTTTGCGATGGTNNTGGGGTGGAGGTTGAGATATGCGNGAGAGGGANAGNGATATGGTNGTACTCTCGCATGAAGTNATNACTCGTTCNNCNTCCTCTACCTCCCCTTCNTCNACTTCCCCNTCAGGAGAAGAGATCCACACATCGACGTTGATAACATACGGAACACCAACTGCNTCNGCTATGGCTCGTACAGTGGGTNTACCAGTGGCGTTNGCTGCGCTTGATGTGTTGGATGGGAAAGTNGGNATGAGAGGTGTTCAGGGACCTACGACTGGTGGGANTGGGGAGAGAGGGGANTGGTTAAGGGNGTGCTTGGGAGGTTGGAGGAGGTTGGNNTGGGGATGAGTGAGTCTGTGAGTGTTGGTGCGAAGAGTAGTGTTGAAGGGAGCTTGGGNNTGTGAGACGAGAGGGTTNTNATAGGTTTGGNGATACTGTGATACCCACTTCATGGACTTGAGTTTGTGATCTTGCAATGGATTCTCTGCACTATAGTTGTGTTGGTGGAAGTGGTTGNAATTTTTATGATAATTTGCAGTGCTCTGAGCTTTNTGGAAACCGTGGTNTAGCACGGGTCAATGAGANAGCTATGATTTNACGCTGATGAACGTTTAGGAANGGCTTTGGACCAACGATNACTACNTCGCTTTGTCACGTATTTTCAAATCATAGNACATNTCTGGTNTGATCTGAGATGATGTCGGGATCCCACACTGTGNNCCACTGTGATTTACCGTGACGCGCATGCGATAANACGTGGTTCTATCTTTCAAACCAGGNCATCTTCTGNGAGAAGNCNCTAGGAGGTTCTGTATGTGTAATTCCGGGTTCTATGATTTGAAATAACTGGGCATCGAAGACTAAGAGATCATTACTTTACAACTCTCTTGTCAAATTAAATCGATGCAAATGAATTTGTGCTATTCCAACATATAACTTAACCNCGCCGTCATCTCAATCATCTTTATATACTACATGNNAAATTAGTAANNANGACNTAGATAGACTCNGCGTTCGCTNTATTAGCGNNCNGCNGAGGTGGAAAANAGGAGNNTTGTCNTTGAAAAAGGCAACAATNGAAGGGGANAAAGTACTAGATCCACNAAGACCATTNAAGGGACGGGGNCTACCATATTAGGCCCCNGCTANCTACGCCTCGTCNGCCTCAATACATGACTATANTGCGNACAAGNTCTGAGGCCTGAGCACACAGCAAANTCATCCTTTGGTGTCGATAGGTTCAGCTTCATCCGGTAATCTACCAAGATGCGCCATTCGATGCCTAATTTGATCTCCCTCTCCCCTATTGCCAGTGTGCATTGNTACATGGTCTGNTGATCCGATCGCTACGGCTTGNATCTGGAGATTACGTTCCAAGTTTTGAGCGGAGACAAGGTCAGGGCGGGTGATCTTGTATAGAATAGNGTTGAGAAAGCCGGAGAGTTCAAANATAGCAGCACTNATTATGAGGGCTGAAGGTGAGCCTTCCACATTTTGGGCAAAGAGCCTCCAGCGAAGGGCACTTTGAGGGATNATGCATATGACATGNACTGCCGGGTAACTTNGGAAGTTTAACAGTTAATTATCCTTATATGAGTCAGAGGAAGAAGCNAATGCTCACAATAAGAGGAGGTTGGCAGTGACCCTCCCTTCTCTTTCATCCTCNTCAAGGTCNTCNANACTGACCTGTGATATAATATTCCTTGAGGNGTTGGTGCTGGTTCTTGGNNGAAGCCATAAACCGTCGACAATCAGAGAGCCACGCATNACAAGCGCCATGATACCATATAACAGAATCTGNACGAGAGCTGTCAGCCACATCCANAGGTATGCTAAACCAACTTGGGCAGGAATATATTCTTTNTGTATCCAGCACCCTGAGGGNCGNNNTATCAGCTAAGNTTTNTGGGAGGANTTAGTTACTCACAATAGGTCGCACTACCCATCAAAGGTGGACTGTGATCGTGATAAACTGCCGCNCCGATAATGGCGAGCATAATTGTAAACAGGCCGAGAGCAATGACGACAAAGAGGTTAACTCGACTTGGAGCGCGCCAACCNTANANAAGGACGAAGAAGGTATCAAAGCCGATGAACTAATATGCCGATTAGGTNGCTCGAGCTNCGCAATCAAAANGTATCCTACCAAGGAGCTATAAAGTTTCAATGTNAGAANTATGTATGATTATTGAAGAAATACAGAATAACACACAACANTGAGACACTGACGTCCCCGAGTACTCTGAGATAGCCTTGTGCTGTACAGAAAGAGCTTTCGGTAATTTCCTAGAAGCACAANAGNNGTNAATACTGGTGGNGCTCCTTGNNTTTCTAGAGCTCTGATTGGTNNNAACNTACTCCTTTTAGTGCCCACTTCATATTCATCATACCACCCAAGGCTTTGATGAGCTCCCCGAACATAAAAGCAAGGAAACCAAGAGAGTCAGTTGCATCTATGGGGGGCAACTCAACTCCCGAGTCTCGTTGTCTGATGGTTCGNCGNGCCGAAATCTTCTTAATTACTCGGTACTGATTGGATAATGGTCTCAAAGCGCATCTGTCCGATTGGCTTTAGACTCACGAAAGTATAGCAGAAGACCGTCGAGACAGAAGCGGCAGATAATCTAATATTAATATAAGAATCGAAGATTGCCGGTCTGTTGAGTGAAACTCACAAAGCAGCTTCGAATGTTACAAAGATGCCCAATCGGGCACCAAATGGGAGCAGATTGCAGTCGTTGGAGTTTGGACAAGCACATTGTTCGACAGACATGCTGTAGGAGATGAGTTAAGGCCCGCCGGGGTCTCAATACTACATATGTATAAACCCACTCCAGGCCCTCACCTGTACGGATTGGCCTAAAATAGCAAAGGAGGATGGGTGTCAAGGAGCGCCCCGCATAGCCTCGACTATGGCAGTTATGACATTTGACTTCAAATTCGCCTGTGCTCATAGATGCTAGGCACAAGGAACACAGAGACACATGAATGGTTGCTCTATTGAGTCGGTCAGTGTGACCCATGTATTACCATCGTCCCAAGAGGCGAAATTGTCCAACCATTGAATAGAAGAGGCGGAACCTTGCGCAACCAGAGTCATGATGATTTGTGTGTACGTAGATCTCGTTGACACTGGTATCAATTTTCTAAACAAAACACGCAGCCAAGTCTCTCATTCTAGCTTAATTGAGCTGTTGAGATGTATTTTTAATCTAGCTTAGCCGAGGTGGTGTTTAAGAGTGTTGTCACAAGGATTCGCCCTTTCGGGGTCAACGACTAACGTTCCTGATGGGTCAGAACTGTGAAGAGACGTGCGAGCTACCGCATACCGCGGCTGAGCCTGAAATTCACGCCGCGTCTTATCCTGTCGTCGCGACCTTTGCTGGATTAGCATGACACAGTGGATTTTGTCCGACTCATTGCCTTCGGATGTTTCTACTTACCATGCTAGCAACTCGGAGTCGAGTCGGAACTGAAGCGGTCAGCTATGCATAACGCCCGGACCGTGGCCTTGACTACCCTGGACAACTGTCAACACAGTGCTCATAGAATAATCAATATTCCTGGGCCCCATGATGCTGCCGTTACAGAAATTAAGAATTGCAAGAAATGTGAGATAAGAGTCTGGAAAAACGGGGGTTGAGATTGGATCACATCAACAGGTTTACGACCGGAGGCTACTGAGGATGATATCGCTAGTGATAAGTTGAGGCAGCATTCTGGCAAAGAGCAAGACCGTCGGCGGTAATAATCATCTCTGTGCACAGCCTCTGATCAATGACTATGATGGCATTGATCAGTTTGGTCACTCGAGGGGTATCATCACTCTCTACATTTTATCTGCAACTCTGGATGGCTGTTTTCGCTCCTTTTCACCTTGGTCTCTAGGCATACATCGGTATATGATAGGTACTTAGCTTGGCTTCTCAGTACCTTAGAACACTCGCGCTCCAGGCGAATACTACTCCGGCCGATGGTTCAAATAGAGTGCCGAGCGGTCACTATAGACACTGCAGCGACATTTTTCAGACACTCAAAATAAATTCAAGGCACCAGAGGTGACTTGACTACTCCGATGCAATAGGGTGGGGCATCCCATTGATATTGCCCCTACACTTTGATCTCCACTGGCTTTCGGCAATCTTCGATGGAGGTTGAATGGGCACAGAGCCTTGGTATAGATATTGTAAAGTTTAAGCTACGCATCTCATAAATGGTCCTATGAGGAGTTTCAATTTATGAACAGATAAACAAGAATACGGCGAATAAGTGTACGAAGTAACGAAGGTGATTGAATCATTAGAATACACAAAATTAAATCGTCCGAAAGAAAAGCAAAAGCATAATGAATAGGGAAAGGGTATACAGTAAAGACGAGTAAGAGAGAGAGATTATAGCTACACATCAAGCTCAAATCCTGAAACACAAGCACCCTTCCTACTCGCTCTTCGAGTAAACATGTCTCTGGACTCCTCTCGGCGCCGAAACACTTCTCGAAACCGTAACTACCGCGGGACACGACGACTCCGTCGATACGGTACCCATCGACAAGCTACTATATGAATTGACATACCTCGCAGACCTTGTCGGGGTAGGCGTAGAGCGTTGTCGGGGCCCGGCAGGACAAGGCGACGACCTCGTCGGACCGGGAGAAGCAGTCAAGGATGAATTCGTCCAAGTCGAATCGGGACTGTCAACGCGACGAGAGGAGATAAACATAGGTTTCGTCGCAATGTGCGAGGGGGTTGATCGGAGTGTATGACTATGGGCGATATGTGTGCTGGTATGGGGAGGTTGAGGCGGCGGAGTATAAACCATAGGCGACGAGCTTCCATGGATATCAAACTCGCAATTCGGAGCGGCAGAATTCGTCGGGATGGTAGGTAGTCGCCGAATGGTGAAACACCTTTCTGTTGATGATGGTGTCGGTTTATCTTTTGGAGGTACACGAGGTGGAGCAGCAGTTGGTATGTCAGGGAGAGGAATTGTAGGAGGTGGTTTCGGGGAATTCCGAGGATGAGTTAAAGGCGTGCTCGGTTTCCTCTTCGCTGGTTTTTCGTACGCCATACCACATCGTTTGAGATGTTCAGGGAGATGACGTTTACGAAGGGCAGGAGAACGACTAAGAGGAGTTGAACTTGTACTGTCCTCGTCGTTAACAGAGCCAAAGGACGAGTTGGCCTCGTCCTCAATGCCCGAAGGTGACGCGCTGTATTCTTGATTGATCGCTTCCGGTAGATCAGATGGAGGAGCACGACATGGACTGACAGCTCGTGTGAGAGCAATCTGCGGGGGAGAACTGGGTGGAGGTGTCGCTGAACGCGATGGACCAATCCCGGCACTGATGGCCGAACTGATGGCCTGAGTACCAGCGCTCCCCAGGGGCGTATTGGCTTGAATGCCGTGCCACTCCAAAAAACTGAGCGTAGCCGATGCAGAATAGACGTTGAACGGAGAAACAATACTCGTCGCAGCCGATGATGGGACGTGAAGCGCAGACGCCGGTGGTGCCTGGGGATTCAAATGACCGACAGGAGAAGGATGAAAACCAGGTCCAGGACTTGAGCTCGAACTCGATGAGCTTTCCGATGATGGAGGGGAAAGTACGCCAGATGTCTCCGGAATAGCTCCAATCATCTGACGTGAAGCCCCAGAGAGCACATGAGAAAGCCGCATATGCAAATGCGAGCTAAAATGGTCCTGAGATCCAACCTCAGCTGAATTAAGGAAATGTATCATATCGTCGCCATCGAGGCCAGGAAACTGTCCATTAAACCCCTGCCTGGGAGCATCAAGTCCACCAGGAGGATCACGAACATAAGCTGGAAAGACCGTGATTGGACCGGGTTTGGGGCTTGACCGAAATCTGTCTTGCTGAACCGATTTAGGAATAGCGAGGTCTTGATGATGATATTCTGTTGATGTTGCCTTGACGATCTTTGGATGTGTGGGACTGCGAGGAATGGTATCGTCGTCATCCGGTAGTGCAGATCCAACAACGCCATTCAACATTGAAGGAGTAAACGGCATGCTGAATCGTTTGATCTCTCCTTCCAGCCATGCCATTTCCTCTTCCTCAGCATCGAGTTCGTCCAGAGGTAGTCGATTGTTGTTAATTTGAGTTTCTTCATCTTCTTTAAGGGCCTCCCAAGCTGCAGGATCGTTAAAAATACGTTCGGCCAAAGCGCTTCCGGGGATCGTGTTTAATATGAGGGTGGGAGAGGCGATAGGAGAATCGAAAGGATCGTCGAATAGAGTGATGTCTTTTCGTGCCATAGCAAATGAGGGAGGGTGTTGAGCGCGATAATGCTGTTACTCCAGGTGTCAATGTCGTTATGGTCGAAGAGTCTCTAGCCCGAGAGCTCTCGAACCAAGGGTAAGAACAGTGCCAGACTGTCTGCCCTGTGGAGCACAATCAATTGAATTATCAGTAATTAAAGAAAGAAGGGAGGTGAACGACTGGCTTACGACAAGGGACTTGGGGGAGGGAAAACAAAGGTTACCACTCGAGCCTGTACGGATGCTTAAACCTATATGCTTCTGAGTCTCAAATACATATATAACCAAGATGTATCATCTCTACCCTGCCGCCGCACGCCCCATAACCATCAATAAATAATCTGATTCTGAGCTCATCACAGATTCCTATTGCGGTTAATAATACACTTGGGAACTGAGACTGGGATGAAGCACCTCGCACAGCCAGGCGCGGGAGGGAACTGGTGACGCGTGATGGTTGTGAAACGTCGTACAGGGAACTACCATTTCCGGCATACCTACTGCCTTTTTAGGACATGTCGTCAGGAAAGCGGAATGCGACAAGTAAGAGGTTCCTATTGGATTTGTGGAACGAATACATATTCTGGAATTCTTTGGAAACTTGACCGACGTCGGCGGATTGGTAAGGGTAACGCGCCAAGGGACGACCGAAAGTGTATGAGCGCTCTGGGTGGATATCGGCTCGGCTTTGATATAATCAGAACGCGTCGGATGGAAGAGAAATCATGCATATTCGCGCAAAACGCGATTCAAGCCCTCCCTCTCCACGCAGTTCTCAAACCGAAAACTCTTGGCTAGCTCCTCTAACTCTGGCTCCTCCATCCCCTGGAAATGGTCGGCCCACTCCTGCACCATGAATTCCGCCAAAAGGATGGTCCTAGCAATCCTTGTCACGCGCTCCTCAAGGGACCATGTCGGAGGATACAACTTGAGCTTTTGCGGATCGTCCGATACTTCATTACGGATGAGGTCGATGATTGGTTGGTAAGCATATTTGACGTGCGTATCATCTTTACCCCATGCGTCTGCTGCGAGTCTGTGTTTGCGCATGAGGAAAGGTTTGAATAGCTTGATGTACGGAGTGTCCTGCGAGACGTGGACCATGCCTTGAAAGCCAATGTCTTTGTACAGCCAGATAGACCAGCTGAGTCGATCCTAATCAAAGTATCATCATGACATGTGAGGTACGACTGCCAATATGGCGGTGAACGTGATGATGATCACTTACCTTGTTATAGATCTCTAGTTGATCTTTTACAACTTTCAACCTAGCTTCGTTGACTTCATTCCAGTCCTCTCCGTCAAAATCTTTCCTAGCATAAACAGGACCCCATTCGCCATTCCAAACACACAACCCCCTATCGTCCATCCACTGTCTCTTCCTCTCGTACGTTTTGAGTAGACGTTCCTTCTGCTCCTCACTACCAACATATCGACCCGGCGAATTTGGAAAGCCGTAGACGGCATAATCATGAATCGAAAATGCAGCATTACTCCATCTGCCTTGAGCGACATCATCGGGAAATTGTGTAAAATCGGCGGCAAAAGTGTTTCCATCAAGGAAAATGATGTGTTTGTCATCGATTTTCCTAACTGCCTCTACCAAACGATCGTAAACGAGGACGACTTGTAGTTGTCTCTTGCCATCTTGCCCGCCAACATCTGTTCTCCCGAACTCGCTAGGGTCGGCTGGTTCGTTGATCAAGTTGTACCCTGCGATCCATTTGTCGTCTTTGTATCGGTTCGCGATGACTTCCCATAACCAGACTAAACGATCCTGGTAGTCTTTGTGTCGCCAGAAATTGGCTATGTGAGTGCCGGAGTCGCAGTGCCATCCGCCGGATTGACCGCCAGGAGCGGAATGCATGTCGATGATGGTGTAGATGGACTGTGATGCGCAGATGGATATGACGCGATCGAGGTGAGCGAAGGCATTTGGTTTGAGAACTCGTGGGTTGCTATCATCTGGGAACGACGTTGGTCATGGAGGTGCTTCGAACGAGAAGGATGTAGACGAACCTTCGAAATGACGGTAGTTGATTGCAATGCGGATACAGTTGAGTCCGAGGGATTTGAAGAATTGGGCGTCCGCCTCAGCAAAGAAGTGTTCAAGGTACTACAGAACCTGATTATCAGCTAGAGTCTTGGATACGGTATGATTTTACTGCATGCCTTGTCAAAAAAGAATTCCGCTTTTGATTGACCGAGTACATTTGCAAGGGCTTCACGAATCTGGAACTCGCATCCAGGGTACCCTAATGATTCATCATATGAACATCACAGTTGGTCTCCAGGTAAGAGCTGACGCACCGGAAATGAAGTTCTCCATCCTAGCAAAAATGAGACGAGTATAAGCATCAAGCGCCCATTGGAGAAACTGATACACGTACAGCATCCATCCACCGAGTCCAGCGCCTTTGAGAATGATCTCTTCATCTTGTTCATTGACGATTTTCGTGCCAGACACTTTCAGAAAGGACATGACAGCAACGTAGATTATGGATGCAAGGTGACAAGCCAGAGCGGGCTCATGAGTAATCGCTGGAGATATCTCGGCATATCCTGGCCTTGAATAGGAGCTTGGACTCAGAGGAAGTCCAACGAGGGATGAAGGAAAAACAGAAAAGCAGGCTCAGGTGACGAGGCTGTGAATAACGGGATGCGGTCCGGCACGGATCAAATATTCCGCCACCCCATATCAGCGTCTAAATGATGAGCGCTAACAACTCAGAAGAGTCGAGATATAGAAAACAGCGATTCCGGTTATGATATTATACAAAATCCAAACGATTAAAGCCGATATCACACCCAAAAAATATGACGAGGTCCGAATTGAGATTACAGCTCTCCAGAACAAACGCCCTCAATCCATTCCCTATCACTCTTGACTGTTGTCAAGTTCTCGTATCCATCCCTCGTGATAACAATCACGTCCTCAATTCGAATGCCACCAAAGAATTGATAATCCTTCATGCCCTCGAGGTTAATGAACTTCGAGTCCAATATCGGTGCGACTAGGTGAGGGTGGAAGTAGATTCCCGGTTCGACAGTCTGGTGGAAAAGATCAGTACAAATAGATGATTGAATGGAGGGCAGGAAACATACGACAACCATCCCAGCCTCAAGCGGCAGTCTCAACCTCAAATGACTATAAAGCTTTTCCGTTCCAATGTCCTCCGTCGGAATCGTTTCATTCTTCTCTGGCCTACTCGCCTCCGCCGCATCATGAACATCCATCCCGAGCGAATGACCCAACCCATGCGGGAAAAACGCCGCAGAGATACCACTCTTCAGAATACCCTCCTCAGTACCCTTAAACAGATTCATCTTCAAGAAATTCTTAATCAGAACTTTATGACATTCCAGATGAACTCGATCCCAGTGAACACCGGGCTTAATCATATCGAAAGCCGTTTTTTGCATTTCGTGAACGATGTCGTAGATGTGTGCTGTTTCTTTGAGGAATTTACCGCCGTTTCCTACGGGCATTGTACGCGTGATGTCAGAGGCGTAGTGGTTAAATTCGCAGCCTGCGTCGATTAGGAGGACTTGGGGCATTAGTTGGGTGGTATGGGGTTCGGAGAGGTGGGGGTGTGCTGAACGGGTGGTGAAGGCACGGCTGTTGATGTGCGTGCGCGGGCCTACGGGGCCCCAAGCGAAATCTTTGTCATTGCAGCAGTAGTGTAGGGTTGATGCACGGGAGGAAGCTGCGACGATTGGAAGATACGCTTGGTGGTGGGCACTGCCAAGTCAANTCAGAGATCGCAGTTTTCAGCAGGAAATAATTCATTGAACGGCGTACCCTTCCCGTCGATCACGACCGCCACAAATATAGCCTCGGCTTCGGCCTCCTTCTCAATGAACCATTCCCCTGGTAACAAAGGTCTCTTAACACCCGCACCCTCCTCCCGAGCGATCTTGCTCTTCACGGCCAGACCTAGAACACGCATTACAGTCTCATGCGCACGAGAACTAATCTCATTAGCTTTCTTAATCAGCGCAATTTCATCCATATCCTTGATAAGCCTAGCGCGCTGAAGCGCCTTGATAAGATACCCTTCTTGAACATTGATGTTAGGAGACAGTGCCTCTCTCGTGGATTCAGAGAGTTGAGGGAACAAGGGAGAATTTCTCGGTAAGACGTGGACAATCGTTTCCGGGTGAGCTTTTATGAGAGCGTCGAGGTCTGGTCGAAGTTTCTCGTTGTGTTTGATTTCGTTTGCGAAGAACATTTTGCGAGCTTCGTAGACTCTGGGTGGTGGTATAGACCACATCATGTCTGCTCGTTCTGCCTGAGGGATAAAGAGTGTTGTTGTAGGATTTGGGGATGAGAGGTTGGCATTGGGTGCCACTTGGGCCAGGAGAAACGAGGAAGGGACATCGCAGCCTGTTAGATAGAAAAAGTTGGATTCCTGGCGGAAAGGCAATTCTCTATCGGTATCATTGCGATAGCCAGTGACTTCTCCTGCAATTAGGATAGCTTGAGGCTACAAGTACTGGAGTGTGAGCAAAGCTGTGGAGCTGAGCGACAAAGTGACATATATACCCTGCTTCGCTCAGACTCTGGCAGAAGCTTGTAAAGTTGTTCAAATGTTCTACGAACGTGTTCACGAGCTAAATTGACTATTAGTGACTAGTATACGGGGAGGATTTTCATACGTACTCTGGTAGACCATTGTGGGTGACAGCCGTGCAAATGAGCGTCTGATCAAAGCGACGATCGATCGGATGTTAATTGGTTTCAGTGTTCCCACGCTAATTATACTTTTGCCAATAATGGAAATCAGCGCTTTTCAGCTTGACTTATTCGGCTCTCTGCGATAGTCAAGAAACGGTCTCTTTTGCCCAGGCGTAGTGGCTGACCCCTGAAGGCCTGACTAGTCGAAGCCAGATTGTGAGTAAGTAATGACAGGAGAAATCGAGTCCCACCTTGTTTTAGAGTCTCAGGGCCCCTCACATCCCTGAGTTTCATGCACGATGCTCTCACTATGGCTTGTTCGAGGAGTCAAGAAGCTAAGCGAGAGCCCTTTGTAAGAGGTATGGGTGTGTCATTTGAGGTGCTCTTATCGTTTGAAATAATGCGCCGCCGGCTAGGCCCACCGTAATGGAATTAAAGCTGAGACTCGAACTCCTACCCAGTCTGTCGGAGAGCACTTTATACGCTGTATTGATATCATTAGCCGCTATTCCGGGTAGGCCTTTTGTTTGGTCAACTTGCTTGCAAAAAGGCTCCAACTGCCCGGGTATGAGCCTGTCTCCTCCTTCAGCTCCGAGGTGATCTTTTGACAAAGGCTTTGATCACGCCTCACGCGCCTTAGGCGCTAACACAGCAGCCGAGTGCATATGATCTGCCTGAGGAGTAAATAGACGAACAGATCGCGAGTACCCGGCCTACATGGATAAAACTTGGGTGCTCGCTGTTGATAGCCGCCATCCACGCATGATCCATGATCTGCGTCCAAGCCCGGTGAAATTTGCTTTCTGTGAATATCAAACACTGGCTCTTGAGTTTTGACTGAGTCTTTCCGACAAGATCGATGAATTAGCGAAAGAATCATTGATTTGTGGGCAAGAGCTAATGATAACAAAGCGCCTTTGAACAGACCATCATTGAGTGTGATACAGTGAAGAACAATGCTTAAGGACAACAGTTACAAGGGCATACGATAATATCACGTCCAGCGACAAAGCAATCACAGTACTGTTTGTGAAGTAGTGAACTGGTTTATTCTTTCCGCGACGCCCGCCGTTTAGAGTTATTACAAGTTGATTACAAGGTATGTAATCTTTTTTTGCGACGGAGTCGGCTTTTGATATTCCGAGCAGACTGGCTTTACAGGCAGATTATGATAGATAGGTAGAACTGCTCATGGTACAGCAAATGACCTTCAACTCGGGGATGGGGTGAACTTGATGCGCTAGAAGCTCTCGAGCTGATCCAGAGTATCTGACCGTGAGAACGAACTATAATTGATATCCTCCACGTGAAGAATTGATTGAACCTGCCAGGTTCAGGTCAGTTCCTGCCAAGTTCTCTTGTCACTGTTTGTTTGTTCACCAAAACGCCCAATCAAGAGCTCCGGTTCGCTGCTGCCGCGAAAATATTGCAGATGCAGGTAAAAGAAATGACTTTCTCTGCTGCTCTACACCGCTTACTGACATCTAGGTTGACCTAGTATTCATCGGTTAAGAGCACGAAAAAAGTTCAGCCCTCGCCATTGATCCGATGATGTTTACTTCAAGGTCTATATTCTCCTTCTCCGATTGCAATAGCCATTATCTCACACAATCGTCATCATAGCCGGCAAATGAATAACATCAGGAAACATACATCACAGAACCTGTGCAAACGCGCTCTCCATTTGCGGCGATAGCGCGTGAAGCCCATCGATACCAAAACCTGCGACACAGACTCGTCGCTAAGCCATCAGATGGATCATGGGGCTTTCTCGTCGGCCATTTCTTCACTACATAATATGTCTCGTCTCAGTTTCACCAAGGCTGGTACGCAGAGCGTTTCCCTTACCTTCTTTCCTCAACTCACTTATTTTACGCTCTTCCCTTTTTTCGCTTTTTGTTTTGGACTCTTTCACGATGGAATATCAATTTACTAGAGGAATACAAAGGCCCAATGCTGCGCGACTTAGTCTGGCACTGTCGTCTGTGCTGCATGATTCTTTGATGACGGATACGCAGAGAGGAATCGCGAAGGAAGGTCTGCACAGGGTAGGTGATTTCCCGCTAATAGTCGTCATTGACAGCATGATTGAAAGTTGAACAACGTATAGGAACCACCACAGAGCTCGTCCCATCTGACGGTACCTACGAAGACTCCACATTCGGTACTATCTAGCGGGAGTGTCTATAGTCAGGAATCGTGGAAAGGACCTGAAGCATGGGCATTCAACAAGCCGCCACCCTCTTCGAGGCTCCCCGTGCCAGCTCCGACATTTGAAGCTAGCCCTGTCGCGGCCGCAGCTTTCGCGAGGCCTCCGAGACCAATGCCAGTCCCAATCAGTCGAGGATCAACTTTGTCCAGCACAACAGGCTCATCTCGCAGTACCGACTCTTCACTCCTAGAGTCAGCTCGAGCTTCTTCGGCGACAAGCATATCGAATCAGGTCTCCTACATATCCCTAGCCGGGGTTGAAGGTGCAGCTGAAGAGAAGAAGGAAAAGAAGACAAAGCTCAAGCAAATGTACAAAAGGGCGTCCAGGTCCACAAAGGCCTTCGCGAAAATGTTTTCGCGGTCGACCCCTCCCGGATCGGCACAATCTTCTCCCTCAGGTGGCGTTGCGAAACGCTCGTCGTTAAAATCGTCGGCATCTATCCTTTCCCCTTCCAAAGGATTTCTCAATGTTGATCCTTTCGCGTCCGAGAGCTCAGCAAGCTTTTACGGTCTGTCACCGCCTGATGGTCAGCCTCCATCTGCTGGCTTGACGCGAAGTGGGAGCTCACAAGCAGTTAAACCTCCGCTCTCGGTGGATGTTCAAGCTGGATTGCAGAGGTCGCCTTCTGTGTCATCTCCATTGGGCATACCCACATCCCCGCTATTGAACAAAGTCATGAAGCACTCGGAAAAGCCATCGAGCATTCGGGGTCGCCATGTCCCGTTCCCTGTTAACTCGAGCTCGACTTCACTACCCCTCCAACCTCAACGATCACGCTCGGCATCACAGAGCTCGATTACTTCCAATACTACCCAAGCAACCCTGACCTCCTCGCACACTCAAAGACCACTACCGCGTGCCCCGTCAAGCACTTCTCTCCGATCACAAGCACATATCAACCATCCACTACCTGTCCCACCTATCCAAGTACCAGCAACCCAACCACTCCCCACTCGACCACTTCCAGACCCATCATCGACTAATACCTACCCTTCGAGCACCACATCATTACCGATGCGTCAGCGACCCAGATCTCAAAGTGTGAGAGAGGTGATGCGTCCTAGAGCTGTCAATCAGACTATAGCTGAGCCCATACCTCGTCAGACGCGTACGGAGCCACCGCGTAACCCAAATCAACGCGATGACAAGCCAAACGTCCCTGATGATACTGGAACTCCATCTGTTCTTGACTTCCCCCCTCCCACGAGCGTCTCCTCACCACCAACAATAAATCGAGATCAGGTTCCGAATACCGATGTTGGTAGTGGACGAGCAAAAGTCGGATCTGTGGTTGCGCATGAAGTCCATGTGGTCAAATCATCACCTTCCATGCCTGCTATGCGAGCTGCATACTCCAACTCATCCTCCAGGCCATCATCGGAAGATGCGTCGAAACATTCGGAGAACCCAGTGCCGCGACAAAGGCCTAGAGCAGGAAGTGTTCGAGCAGGCGGAGCACCAGCTTCGTATCCATCCATTTCGGAAAAATCTCGGAAACAAACTATTCCACCGCAAGTCGCACCACCGCCATCTGTTGCTGTGCCTCCACTCCCTGAACGAGTAGCCCGAAGCAGAGCTGGTAGTGTTTCGTCTAGAGACTTGGCTGGCAGTCGAGCTGCGAGTACAGCTTCATCGAGAGATCCTTCACCAGCACGACCATTACCTCGACCACCACCCCCGGTATCCAATGAAAGAAGACCTTCTGTGCCGCAGATTTCGACTCAGAATCTACCGAAATGTGGAGGTGAAGTGACTGCTGGGCCTATTGATCACCATGGGAAGAATACGACTGCTCGTCGAGGCCGGTCTATTCCTCGGTCTCCGTCTTTACCCGAGTTGAGGCCTAGTTTCGCCGATGCACCTCCTTTGCCGGAACAGAGAGCCAATTCTCAGTATGAGGAATCTCGAGGTCGATCGCATGTGCGTTCACCGTCGATGCCAACGTTCCCGGTGACAACTACCGGTGATGCTCAAGGCAGGGCTACACGACAGCCGTTGCCTTCTGGTATCGCCGAACGACTCAGGTCAAGAGCTCGTAGCTCGTCTCGAAGCGAAGATCGAAGACCTTTCATTGACGCCGCCGCCTTGGTACCGCCGCAGCCACCAATGCCTTCTACCACCAACAAAGAAAAAAGAAAGCCAACGCTTGAGTCTATTCCTTCAGCGTCGACTTATGGATATGTCGAATCATTGGGTCATCCTACTGGGTCTTCTACTGTGTCAACAGCATCGACTTCGCAATCATCGCCTTCACCGACTGTTTCTAAGCTTTTGAAGAGCAGGAGTGCAGCGGTACGCCGTGCTGCTACTCTTAAATCGCCTTCGATGCCCGATCTCAGGATCACTGTTGATCCTTCTGCTTCGGCCACTCCTACTTGCTCTCGACGCCCTCATAGCCCTCCGCCGCCGCTACCTCAGGCTCAAGCTCAAACTAAGCCAACGGTCCCTGATGCCACTAAACATTTGCATGGTCTGACATCCCACCATACCTCCGAAGCCTCCAAGAGCTCAGAGTCCCTCCACCTTCCCGCTATTCTCCGACCAAAAGCAAGCCTCACGCGACCAAAAGAGCTATCATATCCTCCGCCGAAGGACATAAAACGCCCTGCTCATGCGCGGTCGAATAAAGAGATAGCGGAGGAAGGAGATTGGGACTTCTTGGATAGACCTCCGAGACCTCCGAGAACGCCTTCGGTGATGATTCCTGCTACACCTACTATCGCGAAAACGATGTTTTCTTCGGTGAAATCTAAGTTTGGGAATCGGGACTCAGTTGTGCCCCCAGTGCCGGCGTTGCCCCCGATGCCGAGGAAGAAGTCGATGGATAAAGTTGTTGGTATGGCCTTGTGATCAGTTTTGGTACTTGTCTATTCTCCCTCTTGCCTCTGTCCTTTCGCCTTCTTTTTCTTCCACACATTCTGCTACCTCGCAAAACTTGCACCAAACATTCATTACTTACAGTCTCCCCTACATGTCATATTCTATTTCCATATCATATAAGATATACATCACATCTTTATGAATAGCGCCTATTTCTGATACTTTTAGTCTTTGTGGATGTCATCCAGTGACCTTATCTCTGTTCTGATATCATCCGAGTAGTGAACATGAAAGATGTCCGTGTTGATGGTGGTGGTGTTGGCGCCTGTATAACTGCGGGGTAGACTGGTTCAGTGGCCAGCCGTCAGTCGAGTTGTATTGACCACCAGAAGGAGATGGACTGACTGTCGCTCAAAAGGATTGATTCCAGATGCATTTTCTTCGAACTCTTTTCGCCGCTTGAATATCAAGAGCAAGACGCGATTGCATATTATTGAGTGTAGTATTCGCTGTGGACTAGAAGACGGTTAATCTCGGTGGCGAGGATCTCACAGCAGGTATAGACACACGTAGCAAACACATTTTGAAATGAAGCCTGGAGAGTTATAACATTAGCGATGAATCACGATGTAAACAAAGGCATTCAACGCACAGATACCACAAAAGGTAAAATGATGTTGACGAGACTGATACCTAACATGATCAAGCAAGAGAGAATGCCTAGCAATCGGTGTAGGCGTAAGCGTAGTCAATGAGAGCGAAGGGAGAAATCAGAATACCATTCGATATAGGTGCAGAACCCATGATGCATGAGACGTCGATACTGGAGATTTTTTCAGCCTCATACGAGTCTATCGATGCTGCTCTTCAACTCACGATGACGATATGCAACTCCTAAAGTCAGTATTACTATGGCTATTGCGGAATTAATGGTATATTTCAAAATAAAGTAGCTGGATACATACCAGCTTCCATGGAAAATATCATGATGTAGGCGATCGCACTGAAATTATTAGCTTGCACAATCATGCACCCTGTCGGTACGAGAGCGACTGAAAAATAAGCATGAGCTGAAATCACTCTCTGTGATTCGGGGGCTCACATTTCATGGATTTTAGCTGGAAATTTGTTGTAATCACTGCAGCGAAAAATTCGAACTAAGGTAGGAAACTCGGTAAGCACCTTAATTACTTCCGTGATTCATTAGAACCACGCACCAATGCGAGACAACTGATTAGCGCTATTACCCAGCGTCGATAATTCCATAAAGCACATGTCCTCGTCATGATGATCACTTGAGGAAAAGGAGCTCAGTCCAGGTCTCGATGGAGTCAGAAACGATGGCATACGATGAGAGAAAATTGACCCAAGAACGAGAAGACCTGGAGATAATTCGTGAGCGCTTGAGCTTCCGTCACAATACCGCTAAAAAACGGTACTGACAAATGTACACTCGGGTGAGGTCTTGACAGGTCTACCATGACCACACGGCCTGAGCAGGGTTTTCCAATGATGCGCGTAACAGGATAACTCTCACCCGAAAGCTCACAGACGATACATTGACTGCAAAAAGCACCGATTGAGCTACTTCCTGCGATATTAAGGACTGGTTGCCTACGATTTAAAAACATGGATGTGTCGATAAAGGGAATGTAGCGGTTGACATAGAATACAACGGTAATTGAGGAAATTGGATAGGACCAAACGTTGTTAATCTGAAAGTCTGTTAGACGGCTGTTTTCTTGAGAGACATTCAAGACGTACCTCGCTGTCCAGAGTGCAAAAATAGTCGTAAATCTAGTCTCGTATCGTCGGTGCCTGGGACATGAAAACAGACTAAATGACAACAACCAACCAAAAGAGCTTCACAAGCAGATGCGACATATTGTCCAATAGTTGGTGCACTCATGTCTTCCGGGACAAGTTCTGAAGAAAGCCTGTCTCTTCTCGTGGTGGTCAAGGACCATGGAATAATGGAAGAAGGAGTTTCGGGCCGAAAAGAGAGAGAAGGAAACGCCTGGAAATGTGTCGTAATTTTGCAGGCCACGGGTGCTAAGGATCGTCGGGATCATCCCAACATAGTTCGGACAAGAGCATTCGGAGATCGTACGCGTATTACCCACCAAGAGGCAGACTGGTACGTCCCAGAGCCTAAAGTTGCCTAAAGTTCGGTGCAAAGTCTGAATCGTCGACAAGTTCTCGCTCAACAGCCCGATGAGTAAAAGGAGGCCATTTTCGTTGCTAGTAGAAGGTGCGGTAGCTGATAATTTGAATTTTCTGGTTAGGCGCCTGCCCTGAAATCATATCTGAACTTCCTGAAAAGCGCCTAAGAACTTGGAGCGATTTGACGCTGTATTTCGGCCATATCAGCATTAATGGCAATTGCCGAATGACTTCTAATTGGCTAACACATCCGGCGGCTCCAGGCCCATGCATCATGCCATCAACCATCATTCCGTTGACAAGGTTTACTCCGCGTAAGCGAGCACCGTCACCAGTATCCATGCCATTCCTCCAAGCAATGTTTCAGGATGACTGCTGTTGACTGATGAAAAAGCTCAACACTTAGCTCCTAAAGGCTATCTCAGGTTGTAGAACCCCTCCGCCGAAAGCTACATCTTCAATTTCCCGCTTCTGAACTCGAAAACCTCTTACAAACGTCTTGATGTCGTGTCATGCGTATGCTTGACTTAAGATTGGGCTTCTGAGGCTTCCAGGCTCATCGTACAATTGTTTAAATCTCATACCAAAATACTAAGTATCCCGCTTGGCACTAGTAGAGATTGGGCTATCATGTTGCCATGAGAGTCGTCTTGGGCGCCGATATTACATTGATCCCACACTGCCTCACTACTTGACTTCGAAGCGTCACACAGTATCATACCAAGCCACATATATAACACCATAGATGCTCCCCGCGCGCGGAGATCAGGCTTGGAGCTTGGAGGGCCGTGGCACAGTGACTTGAGGCTGAAACAGACGGATCCTCCCTTCATATACCCTCTCCTGTTGCTGTCCACTACTTCTTCGAGCGCCGGACGCTTCAACTTCACCTCTTTTCATCTCTTCCTTTTTTTCTCAATTTCTGTCGGCGTATTTTACGATGAACTCCATAATTTCGAACAACCCCTCCAGCCTAATGCTGCCCAATTTCGAACCTGATTCATTTAGGGCAAACGAGAAGCATTTCTCTGCAGGCGGTGAAAGCCTACTTTATAGAACATATGATGACTACTTTAATATGGAAGAAGAGGAGGTGTGTCTTGTTCTTCTCATATCATTTTTTCATTTACTGACGTTTTACCTAGGTCAATTCGCCAGTTGTTACAATCTCGACAATAGAGCCATCCGAGCCCGCTCGAACACTCACACCTCCACCTTCTCAACCCCCTGAGCCTGAAAAGCTAAATGTCTCAACGGATTTCAGCAATACACCATTCTTCTTCGTGCTCAGCGCCACCTCCCCCATCAGCCCGTCAGAGGCAGTATTCACCCC
Organism: Leucocoprinus birnbaumii; assembly: GCA_027627405.1. Taxonomy (NCBI): domain Eukaryota; kingdom Fungi; phylum Basidiomycota; class Agaricomycetes; order Agaricales; family Agaricaceae; genus Leucocoprinus; species Leucocoprinus birnbaumii. The sequence continues at coordinate 10,661 of JANIEX010000161.1, read as the reverse complement.
GATATCGCCGCTGAAGCCTGGAGATATACCGGACGCATTGGCAGATCTACTTCCCCAGCCTTCCAACTCTCTCCTAGAGGTTATAAATGTAGCGAAATTAGGATCATTTCCGGGAAAGACGAGCGAACGTGGTCGTTCACCTGCGGTGGAGAATGAAGCTTCCCTCGCGCCATTGAACAAGAAAACCATAACCTTGAAAAGCTCTGTATCTCCTCGGAGCACATCGCCGTCGAATCGACCAAGCCAGCTTCAGCTACGGAACAGCACTGCTGCAGTGCCAATGTCAGGAGCGATTCGAGCACTACCTCAAATTCCAGGTTCCTCTACAGTGGAGGTGTCTTCATCGCCTTTAGGCCAACGACGACCTGATCCTCTGGAGATTCGTGATCCTCAAATGAGGGTAACTTATCATCCGACTTCGTCCTCTCCAACACCACATGCCCCCTCTGCTCTCAGACCTCGAACTAGAGAGGCACAGTCCATGGATGTTGTGAGTGTGACCCCAAAAGTGATTGATCCTGTACGAGGACATGTCAGAGGAGTAAGCTCGCCGTTTCCACTCCCCATCGCATTCAATTTTGCGCCTCCTTCTGTTCCCGGATCAGCGAGGACGCCATACAGCTATTTTTAAAGGTCATTGGACTTGATTTGAAGCTTGTATAAAACACTATTTTACGACTACTGCTTTTCAGTCTGATATATGTAGATTAGCAATTGTATGATTGATTACGATTCTACGCGGCTCGACAAAATCAAGTATTCAAGAACTAAGTGCGATCCATTCCGCAATCTCTTTGAGTGTATCGGTAAATTCAGGCTCGTGCCACGAAAAGCAGAGATGATCATGGATGGCATCCGGGGACTCGTAGTACCTAACCTTACCATCTCCTTCCGACACACCGTTCCCCTCACCCAGTTCTTTCACCATACGGTCCTTCAGAGTCCGGATTTGATCTAGCAGAACTTCTGCTCCACCGCCGACGATGAATGTGCGAGGAAATCCTCTGAAATTGATGACGAGATCAGGGTGTAATGAGGCTGGGGAGACATATGGGTTGGTTTGAGCGACCTCGAGCCCATGGGGGCCGGTGAAGGCTCGCCTTGGATACTCCAGAGTTTTGATGGTTTCACCGAGCACGTCGGAGTTGATGAAAGCTGCGGCCGAGCCTCCTGGAATCCTTGCGTGGCTATCCGAAACGTCAGCCCAAGGTGATAGGAGGAGTAATGCTCCAGGAGGCGCTGGAAGCCCAAAAGTGCCTCTGTACTCGACAAGATAACGGGTTAAAGCATAAGCGAGATTTCCTCCAGCAGAATCCCCTTCAATGATTACGTTGGCAGGTAGGAAACCAAGATTGTGGACGAGATACAGATATCCGGTGAGCGCGTCCAGGAGTGCCGAAGGGAATGGATTTGCAACTTCGAAAGGTTCAGCAGAGGAAAGTCGGTATTCAGGGGCAAACACGCGTCGGATACCATCAACGTGTTTTAACAGCCCTCGAGCAACCTCAGCGGGGACGTTATCTGGATGTGCTGAAAAGCGTGTATAAGCTCCACCGTGCAAAGCGAGGATGACTTTTTCGTCTGGTTGTGCTTTGGTACCCATCTTAATGTCGATACCGGCCTTGTGGTACCAATACCCTGGTATACGGAGAGGTGCCACTTCCGCGCGCTCTGCCCATTGCTTGAGTTTTCCAACCACAAGGTTCTCAGGTACCGGTGGAATCCAGAGAGCAAGGACTCCATCTCCGTAGCGTATTTCTCGGTGATCAGGGGAAGTGTTGACGAAGGGACCCAAACTGAGATAAAAGAGTCATTTGGGGCTCAGCGATTGAGCTGAATTTAGATGTTGCCTACTTTTCTTCAATCACATGAAAATAGCGCATGCCATTTACAGTTATTACACGTTTTATACTCCAGGAAGGTCGCGGTCGGTTGAACCTGTGGAGAACAGGTGAGGTGGAATTCGCGTATTGGTTGGAAAAAGGTAGACCTTGGAATGCTGATGATTGCCCAATACGGAATCCTCAAGAAAAATAGGACAAAGAGCTGATACAACAGATAGATGTCCTTTCTTCGATCCTGGCCATACTGATACATTGAAGGGGATTAAGTTGGCTGTGGAAGAAAAGTCCTCGTGGCGGCACGTTTTAAACGACCTTCGGACCCTGCAAGTGCGCGCCTTAGGTTTCCCAGGCCATCCGGCCATCAAACACGAGGTCCACTCAAGATCATCGTCCGGGCTTTCCGGGCTTCAAGGTTCGAGAGTGAAACGCCAGGTATGTCATTCATACAGGGGTATCTACTGGTAAATACGAATGGAATTGAACTTGAAATACGCATTGGAAAACGCCTGAGGGTTATTGTTGACGAAGTCTGCCGAATTCCGGTTATTATGAATAGATGACCCGACAGGATGCTTTATCACTACTCACCAACGCAAGTAGACGGACAACCAGCCTGAGCATACGCGGGGCCACCGGCCCAGCCACCACCTGAGGGTAGCAAGTTAGCAAAGCTTCCCGTCCTATAAACCAAAGTCAATAGGCTCACAAAAAGTCATGCTGATGACGATATTGTGATCAATGAAATGTTCCGCCATATTACAAGAGGTATCGGGGAAATAAGCTACTGGCACTCCCTGAGTAAGAGGATAGAGTGTTAGAAGCAATAATAAACAAAGTACGCATCTTCCTCACCCAGCTGCTCGTGTCGATGGTCTTTGCACCACGCCTGATGTCCGCAGGGATACCATTGCTACGGCGAGGCCAAAAGAAGATCTTTATATATGTCGGAGTACGCTCTACGGCATACCTGAGAGCAGAAAGCGGCGTTAGGGTCTTCGGTGGCGGAACAGAGACTGGAGCTCACATTGCGCCGCCGTCCTCATTCAGAGTGGGCCCGTAGCTGCTGGCGGTAGGGAAACTGACACCGCAACCACTGTTATTGTTCACCGCTTGATTACAGTCCAGTGCTTGGCTTGTGCTATGTAGACAGCATGAGCCCTGATAAATCAAGTCCACTCAAGCACATGAATGTGCTTACCCAGTCTGGTTCCTCGTCGCAGGCATCGTACATCCTGAATGAGATCGTTCATAATGCTATCTCGGACGAGGGCCCTGATATACGGACCTGCGATGGTATGAAGCGTAGAGAGGTTAGGACCTAGATCATTGACACCCTCCAATATGTCGATTAATCCCTTCCGATACACACGTCAGCCTCGAGTCGAGGATGGCGCTAAAAACACACACACTCCATCATTGCCTTTCGCTTCGTTCTTCTCTCGGAGGCCAGGCCACGTTCTACGCTACAAGGTCAATTATGGGTGGCACTATGCGAGGACCTGGAAGAATGTACCCGCAACCTTGGGGCATATGAGGCATATCGAAGCTGCGAAGGTTTGACAGGAAGATCAGTAATGACCCCTTTCAAAAGACTTGTTAACGAACTCACATCGCAACATGGGTAGTGTAGGTCTTCTTTGACTTGATTCTCCAAGCGTTTCTCCCAGGTCCATTGGGATCAAGCTTAGTCCTGGCGTCTGCACGAAGAGTGAACGTGTTATAGTCCGCGTAAGCCAGATGTTCAGCCCGGGCAACACTCTCATTAACAAAGTTCCTGTTAGGGAGTAGAGTGACGTATCATCAGCACTTCGTGGAATTGATGCATCAGGAGAATCATACTCACACTCGACCACCAGAAGGATCCGGAATAGCTTCAAAATCGAAGAAATCAAAGAATCCAGAGCCAACGACATTGTCGGTAATACGATACGTGGCAGCAAGACTAGGCGTTAGCAGTGACGCTAATAGAAGGCAAAAAGCGGTTTTCATCTTGCTAGCCACGCTGAAGGACTGAAGACAAGTGGTTTGGGTGGAGAATCAGGGATAAAGCTCTTATGGCCAGCGAACTCGGCTTGCGTGTGGTCTGTCGTTGGTGACGAGTGACTTAGGACAAGGAGCGGCCTGAATGTTTGAACATTTGTGCTTCGGCTTCTCGTTCAGGGACGCAAACTGATAGTGTGCTTCTCAGCACTCAGCATTTACGTCATTGTTTAGGCGATCATCCGTGGTGCAGACGCTCATTCCACTGTTCGAAAAGGCACCATCCTCTTTCAACGTCTTCTTCGCAGCTCACTTCAAGAAGAACCTCATAGATTACTTGCATAATAAATAAATAGGGTATCATATAGAGCCTATCAGAGGAGCAGCAGCCAGACATTCATGAGGACTAAACAGGAACATCCAGAACCCAGATCTTTTCATTGCGATATCGAGGAACGTGAAAGAGCTTGAACGTCTTTTTACCAGGAACCCCATTATTCAGGAGGTTTTTGCCGCCTTTCACAATCGAAGCGATGTGAGGCATCGTGTGATACGTTTCAGCATAATTGCCGTTAACATGAAGTTCAAGCCGGGTAAGCTTCTTAAGAGGTGCGAGAGCATTGAAAATGGCGGTCTGGTTCCAGAAGGTGAGATTGTCAGGTACATTGTATCACCCGTATCAACTGGAAACAAACCGTGTCGGATTCGACTCCCCTCTCTAACTTGAGTTCTCGAATGTTCTGACAACCCTTGACCAGACCTATGCAATGAATAACTCCTTTGTGAGGGCTGATAGCATTAGTTCGTGGAATAAACGTACGTTTTAAGAAATTCTTGTCCGCGAGAATGCCTTCGACAACCTCAACGTTCTTGAGAAACTTGGTCATACCAGTGATGATTTTACTACCATCGCCATAATTGCAGATCACTTTCCTCGCATTGGGGCAGCATCTCATAACCTCATGACCATGCTCGGGGATGACAACGGTGCGGACCTGAGGGAAAGTATGGCCCTCAAAATGACTCTTCAACATCGGTGACATGAGGCTATGAGCGCGCAGGATCTGCAAAATCTCCAAGTTCGGTAGATTCTCCAGGCACTGAACGAGCGCAGGGAGCACGGTATTGACCGAACAACGCGTGAGCGAGAAATTCACGATTCTATGGGCAATCATGTCGAATCGGTGACGGCCATTGAAATGACGAATAGTTAACGCACCGTATGTGTTGTGCTGCTTGTGGGTCAGAAGATAATCCCGTACAGACTCTCTCCAATGAGCGAGAAATTGATTTATACCAGCCAGGAGGTATGTCACGGAATTCGTCGATTTCTTCACAGTCCTGGGTCAGCGACGCCATTCATGGCATTCCAGATACAGACTCACCCTTTTGCAAGTCTAGTTCTGCATTTTCTGAGTTACTCTGGGCACTCAATTTGAGATTCCGAACCGCACAAGCTTCCATTCTCTCCCAGAGCATCGGGTAGAAGATAGTCCTCCATAATTTGCAAGTCTGAGAGAGCGCCCGAAGGGCATCCTGGCGCTCGAAAACAGTGGGGGGAAGGAGTGGAATGTTATATCGACGGCTTGTTGGCACCCGAACAGCAGGAAAATACGACATGATCTCGAACAGAAGCTCGAGGGGCATCTCGACGAACTTGCATTTTCCGTTATCTCCGTTGGATGCGCCTTGGGATTCCACTCGAGTACCAGTACTGCTATCAGCGGCAACGATTTTAGCCTCCGTAGTTGAGGTCTTTGCTTTCTTTGTAGCACGAGGAGGCATGGAACACTACGAGTACTTGATGCAAAGCACTATAGTAAGCGTGTCAAGCCTTTCGGCTTTTAACGTCCACTTGAGGCAGTGTTGCTGGGACTCTTGAACCCTGATTAGCAAATATATGTCATTTGCGGTCAAGTGATGGAGAGCGATGATTGGACCCGTCATGACTTGTTAGGAGAAGGGCAGAGTGGTGGTGGCATTGCGCGGAGTCATCTGGCGATGCATATCAAGCTTGGAAGACGGTTGATCAGCCGAGTCACATTGAGAATTAGGATCAAGGCATCATATTCTGGATGGAGTCACTGGGCCAGAAACTGATTTGACACTGCTTGGAAGACTGGGAATTTCGCAGACGGTGATGGGTTTATGGTGGCAAACAAGAAATGTCTGGATTCTCCTTAAGCTCGAATATTGACCCTGGCATTATAAAAGGCACACGGACACGGCTGATCCCGGTAACTATTGACAACTGACGTCACGCGTCTACGCGTTCCTCAGATTACCGACCTTCTTCCTCCGCTCGGTTTGACCGATCTTCAGGGTTAGCTTTTGATGCCTTTCCGCTTGGATCGCTCATTTCCCTAACTTACTCTTAACACCCATACAGCAACTTTCCTTGTCCTCGAGAGATCTCTGCTTTTGATTCCAAGTTTCTGTCACCCTTGGCTGGGAGATAATTCGGATCGTAATTGTTCAAACCGCGCCCTCCCATTTACCAAGCTTATGTATTATTTTCCAGCTGAAGGACTATTTGGTCTATACCCTAGGAAAACGTAATCTGGTGGCATACAGCGCCTCCATTGTCTGCGCAGCCAAGAGCACCCCCATCAGTCTTCGCCAACATGCCGGGCCAATTCGATTGTACACCCGAGACAGTGACTTTTCGTCCCCAGTTAGCTGGGTCGCTGAATGCTGAGGTGACAATCTTCATATTGGCACCATTTACCCTAGACGCGCTTTAGCCGTGAACGAAATCCCGACGTCGAGCCAAACGTACCACTGGTGAAGAGAGGTGTCTTCGTCAGTCATGAACGAGGTGACCAGAGCGCCTCCAGTCGTCGCAATGATCTGAGGAGCTCCAGCTTGAAATGAGAAGTCAGACCACGAACCACCCCCTGGAGCAATAATGGCTCACCGTTGTTGTTATTCCCCGTAGGAATATAGACTTGCGATCTTTCTCCCCATGTCACTCCATCATCGTTGGAGACAACACTCTTGATACTGAAAGATCCCCGGCCTTCCGTTGTTTCAAACACACACATGACCTTATTTTGACCGTTGGCATTGAAATCCGCGCATCCAGGCATACCATCTCGTCCGGTAGTGGTTCCACCTGCAACTGTCGTGATTCCGGACCAGGTTCTACCTCCGTCAGTAGAGGACCGCATCAAAATGTCCTGGTCGTTCCCGGCATTCTCAGCTGCGTAGTAGACTTGAAGGGCACCATTCCTGGCAACACGACCGAACGGCTCCTGCACCATCGGTCAGCAACGAGGTTGGCGCAGTGATATACGGAACCAACGTACCCAAAGTCCATTTACACCATTAGCGGACCTCTGATCAACTTGAGAAAGGAAACTCCAAGTGCGACCGTTGTCGTGCGAGATACAAGCCGTGATACGATAGAAAGTGTAGGTCCCATCCGAGTTTCTGTCATTGTTTCGGAAAGTGCAGATGATATCTCCGTTGGGAAGCTGAACAAGGTTGCCGTTATCAAGATCGTTTGTGGCTGTTGCGACTGTTCCCCATGATTGGAATGAGTTACCGCCATCGGTTGATCGAGTGATAGTCAGGATGTGATTGGCCCCACTGAACGCAGTGACGACCTAATATGCATCAGGCAATGACTTCTATTACCATAGAAGGTTACGAATACTCACTGCGAGGATTGACCCATCGTGGAGGTTGGTGAGACGAGGATAGGTGCCTCCCGCACCAGGGTTAACCTGAACAGCATTGCCATTGACGTTAGGGTTGATCGCGGCCCTGCGGGAAAGGGTAGCTCCGAAGACGGCAGCGGTTACGCTGAGAAGAGAGACAGTCAAGCCAAAGATCCTCATGGTGCAATGCGGATTGGATTGACGCCAGAATCTACAACAAGCTTTTATAGTTCTTCTGGGCTCCCTATTCCGAAAGTAAGACACATAATACATATGGTCCGTGGACATCTGCATACTAAACCGGTGTCTCCCATCAATTACCGCGAAATATTAGCTTCGGACAGAATCCACTGCATCACGGAGCATCATGCTCACGGCGTGTGGCTACGACAATCAGGGTTCCCCACACGGCCGTAACGTCACGGGAAGAATAGAACTCCATCAGCTGATGGCCATCACACCGAAGTATAGCCAACCTGACTTCAGACCATCATGGATTCACACTCGATGCCTATAAGCCGTAAGTTAGTCTGGTCTTTTCCTGGGACGTTGAGACCATCTGATCAATTGTTCAAGGAGAGAAACGAAACTCTTCAGTTAGTTCAGACCGATTCACCCCTCGAACTAGACTTGAAAATGCCTGGAGATCAATTATTTACTGGGGTTTACGCCAGGGTTTACGCGGATTGAGGTCGTGACCACAGCTGGGTGGCCGCCCTTCAGCTCTTGCATATGACGCAAATTCTCCGTTGCTGGGGGTCGAACGGCGGCCGTCTAACGTCTAGGTGGGATTTGTTTTCTGCGAGCTCATGCACATGTCGCACGTTGCGCAGAAGACCCAAAATACCTAGACTCTACACCTGATCCACGGAGAAATCCGCCATTTCTGTACCGCCATGAATGAAGCAATACTAACCACGGAAGCGAAGCATCAGCCGAGGAGGTCTGCTGAATTCGCGTGGTAACTCAGCAAGCGCTAAAATCTACTACTGATAAGATGTCACTATCCAACCGCACATCATCAGACCACACTCTTATTTTTTCTCGCCTGACGGCAGTTACTATATCATAGACCAAGCGTTCAGCCTCTCCGCCCTTTTATGAGAACAGCGTGGTTTTTTACTGCCGGGATAGTGGCTTCATGTTTAAAAGCTCTTAGCGAAGCTCCTGCTCCGAATGACTTCGCTTCTGATTCAGGCCGTTCAAGTGGCCTTGATCAGCCAGCAACTGGATTGGCCGCCCAGCACTAAAGCCCAGGAAGCTCAGCTCTCGCTAGTATATACCGCATGCTTCTTTGGAAGCAAACATTTGGCTTAGACGAGTTTAGAGTTTAGGTAACTGAACGCGGTCAAACGAACTGTCCCTTATTACGAATTCCGCATGCTAGGCATTCAAATTCCGTTGCAACCCGATGTGATCCAAGGCTTTGTCCCTCCCATCGTGCATCCTGCCCGAACTGCGGTCTGGAAAAGTAGCCGTGCTGGGATGCGCGGGTGTTATATTATAGACTAGTACCGGCGATGCTTAGATGAGCGAAGCCGTCATTTCAAAGTTTCCGGGGGCTAATGACCTCTTTTAGGATGATATAGGACTAGGAATCTCGACGGTTAACTAACCATCTATATGTGTAGACTTCAAGCGGGCTCCTGGAGGTGCCTTACTCTGTACGACTAGGACGAGGGTAGAGCGATTTCAATCAACTCTCATCCAGGCAGCGAGGAAAAGCCCACATATATCACTAATCTCAAGCCCAAAAAATGCGTCTCATGATACTTGATGCCACCATCCCGATCAGATGGTTCGAATCTCTACTTGAAAATTAGCTCTCCTCAGGGAGACGAGCGGTAAACTACTCATATTAAAGCAACTCCCAAGAACTTCTAGATATACAACATACGCCCACAGGATAGCTAGCGATGTTCTTTGAATCAATGCATACCTTTAGTTGGAATAGCCTTTCCATCGAAATCAAAGCGCCTCAGAGAACATTGGTCACCCATTGAAATTGTACTTCAGATATATCCCTCTCACGCTGTCCTATGGAACTCCTCCGTGTTGAAAGTCAACATGGAAGGTGGGAAGCTCTTCAGCAGCCAGCGTCACACCCAAGGGCAGATCCGTTCGAGCGACAGGCCCGACGCATGGCGCTCAATCGGAGATCGGGGTCAATTCAGAAGTTAAGTGATGCGATCACAAGGCCGCATGATTTTCAAATCCAGGAAGGCGTTTAAGCCATTAGAAAGATTATACAAGACCAGCATCTGTTCGTTCGTTAAACCACCAACCCTCTTCATTCATTCAGGACGTCGAGGACTCCAGCTGAGGGTTGTTCACAAGATGCAGGAGCTCAGCTCGAACTCATTTACATAAATGATGCATGATACTGGGGAGCAATACAGCTACAGATGTACCGTTGCCCAACTTAAACATCGTAAGTCAAGGATGAATCGATGACGTTTGAAGCACTAACCCCGGAGCAGAGACCAACGCATAAGTAATCGAGTATGCCCGTTTTCTATAGCGGCCATTAGCTAGGCGCGCTTTGTAGACCGTTATGATATTGTTTTCGGCTTCAAGAACGTATCTCTACCGTCGATTGAAAATGCCTCTAGCCTATCAAATTCTCCTCCATCCTTTAACCTCGGACTCATCTTCTAAATCAATTTCACCTCTTTGTACCTTAGTTGAAAAATTTGCTTATCATTTCCTCAACAGATGAGTCCAGCCACTAGTTCATTGACACCTAGCTTCAAGACTTCAAGATCTGCACTTTCAATTGGCGTATGACGATTTTCTCTCAGTATCGGAGCTAGACATTGGGCCGTACTACCTGTGCCGTTTTAGATCAGGGAGCCCACAATGGCCACTCTCATCGCCCTCCCCGCTCTCGACATTGGTGCTCCCGTACAGGAGAACCTAAGCTCGGATTTGCCCCCGCCTTGTGAGAAGGAAGATGATAAGTGTGAGGAGTTTGGCAAGGATGGTAGCTTTTGTGTCGGTGGTACCGAAGTTAGCGGAACATGCGGCACCGGCGCCCGTCGCAGTGATGTTGCAGGTACGAATAGGTTGTATGTAATATTGAATTTCATAGCAGCCTTTCTATCTCGTCATCATGCCTGTCATTATGAGTTCGCCGATTTTGATTTTTGATTTGACGTCCGAGTAGATTCGATGT
>JANIEX010000160.1:0-52594 GCA_027627405.1 Leucocoprinus birnbaumii | reverse complement strand
ATGACTCCCCCCTCCCTGTGCCTCTTCTTTCGTCTCGTACCACTCTCTATGTTAATAAACCGGTGTATTTTGTCCCCGTTGTCAGCCGTGCTAAGAGGGCTCTGCTGCCTACCCCCTTTGCGTGACTCGCTAGGACCGCCACAAGACGGTCTTTGCCTATGGCCTATTTTGTGATGAAGATGATTCGGGGGAGCCTGAGCAGTGATCAGACTCCATTCTGCTCCTTGGCGTCTTCTTTCTTCTGATAGTCTTTGATGTGTACCCTTCCTAATGTGTTTCGGAATCGTCTCGTGGCGTCCAGAAAGTTGAGTAGTTCTCTCGTTCCTTCTTCCGTGGTCATGATTCTCTGGAGTTCACACATGTTGTCCCTTCCGATCCTCCTTGCGAGGATGTGTCTCTCGTTGGCGTATGCGGGGCAGTCTAGGACAAAATGGTTAACTGTTTCTGGGATCTCTCTTCCCAGGTTTTCTTGACACCAGTCGCATTTGTCGTCTTGCCTTTTCCCTATACGCTTGAGATAAACATTAATCGGTAGATGTCCACTCCGTAGTTGAACCAATATACTGCCCTGGTTTCGGTCTAAGTCATCTCTCCACTCTCTGAATCTGTTGTATGGGTGATTCGGGTCGACACTGTTCATCCTCTCAAACCTCGGCGACTTCTGCCACTCTTCCTTCCAGCTTCTCTTTGTCTCCTCCGTCTTCGCCTGTCTCAACGCCGATTTGCTGCTTCTCAGTGGGTTGCGAATTATTGCCGGTAAATCCTGCCGTTGGCTTGATTCCCCTTCCGCTGCTTGCTTGGCTGCCTCATCCGCCATCTCGTTTCCTTCTACCCCTGAGTGCGCTGAGATCCAGTTCAACCTTAGTTCCGCTCCACTACCCTCCACTATTTTTGCCATCCCCCTTCTGTACGACTCCACTAGGTATTGCCCTGTCTTCCCCTTCCTCGATTTCAGCGCCTTCACTACCGACTGGCTGTCCACGTAGTGTGATATCTTGACCTCCCCCTCTTCTCCTCTCTCTGCTCCTGCTACCGCCTCCCTTGCCAGCTTCATTGCCAACACCGCTCCCACTGCTTCTGCTTCATACGATGTGTGCTCCTTAGCTGATCCCAGGTGATATTTTAAGACTCTTGCCTCGTCCGTGTTTCCTTCGACCACCAGTACTGCTGCTGCCCCTACTCGCCCGTTTTGGTTTGAGCCGTCTGAGTAAATCTTGTACTTGCTCGTGTCGTCACGTTCGTGCTGCATTGACTCCTCTCTTGAGTCTGCTACCTCTGTTGTCATTGGCAAGGGGTCTGCTGATGTGAAGCTGGGCGGCCGGATCGTCTCGATTGTGCTTGGGAACAAGTTGTAGCGTTGGATTAGTATGTGTAGATTTGTCAGGTGTCGCCTCGGTGAGTTTGGCTGTTCGGCTGCGCAGCGTCTTGCTACCCTCGTTAGGGGGTTATTTGGTGGTAGGGTGCATATTCGGACCATGTTCCTGTAGCATATTTTATCTAGCAGTAAGTGGAGTGGGGTCAGTCCTGCATGTGCATCCAAGATATCATTTGGTGTCGACTTGAGTCCGCCTGTGATTGCTAGGGCTGCTATTCTTTGCACCTTGCTCATCATTTTCAAAGCTCTAACTGATCCCGTCTTCTTTTTCGCCCCTTCTCTGAGTATTGGTGGTTCGTACCAGATGTCTAGTGCGTATGTTAGCTTCGGGATGGCCACCCCTAAGTAGAGTTGTCGCATTAGTTTTTGGCTGATCCCTTTCGACGGCTTAGCTAGTCGTTTGAACATCAACACCCATTTGGTCGCTTTCGCCAGTGCTCTCTCCTCTTGTACCTTCCAATTCAGCTCCTTGTCTATGTATACCCCCAGGTATTTGTAGATGTCTACTTCCTCCACCTCCTGTCCTCGCAGTACCAGCTTCGCTTTTCCCTCCTCCTCCCTATTTGGCTCCTCTTCTCCACCCCCTTTCGGCCTCCTTCTCTCGAAGTGCGTGACTGCCAGTTTGTCGATTGCGAATTTCGAGTTGTGGTCTCTTCCCCAATCAAAGCCTCCCCCATCTCTCTCCATCATATCTCTCAGTATCTCTATCGTATCCTCCCTTCTCTTCCCAAAGGCTATGAAGCACGCATCGTCGACGTATCCCATTGCTTCCTCGGTCGGTCCTGTTTTGGGCACTTCTACTAGGTCCGCATTGTAGATTAGATATACCAGCATAGATAGGGGGTCGCCTTGTCCTATCCCGTTATCAATTCTTATTGGTTCCGAAGTGAAATCGTCGAATCTCAGACATGTTTCCCTGTCCTCGAGTAGTGAGCGTACGAAGTTCACATATGCCATTGGGACTTTTCGTGTTTTCATGTTGTGAATGAGTCGGTCCGTTACCGCATTCGGAAAAGCGCCTTCAACGTCGAGATAGAGCACTGATGCCATTAGCCCGAGTCGCCAAGCCTCCTTGATTCTGCTGACTAGGTAGTGCACCGCATCAGTGATCGTCCTGCATGGTCGCCCTCCAAATGTGTTTTTCTGGTAGCAGGTTGTTACTTTCTAGTAGACATGATAGCTCCTCGGTAACGATGGCCGTTAGTACCTTTCCTAGCGTGCAGAGTAGGGCGATTGGCCTGTATGCCTTAGGGACCTCGTACGATGGTTTCCCTGGTTTCCGGAGCACTACCGTGGTGAATGTTTTCCATCCGCTGAACTGATGTTCTAAGTCCAAGATAGCTCTGTAGATCCAGACTAGATATGGGGCGATGATTTCCGCAGTTTCTTTGAGCACCACGTTTGGGATCCCGTCTGGTCCTGGTGCCTTGAACGACGATAGTGCCTTGATGTTCGATAGCACTTGCTCTTCGTTGATCTCGGATCTCAGTTGTAGTGGTTCGGGGTAGTGCTGGTTCGGTGGTACTGTGCTCTGTTCAGGCCTTCTCGGAAAGAAAGCTTGTCCTAGGGCCTCCGCCTTCTCCTCGTTGGTAATGTGCTGCCTAGTTGTCCCGTCGGGGCCTTTTGTCGAGAGCGTTGGTATCCTTGGGCTTCCTCCGTCTCCGACTGGTTCCGTTGCATAGCGATTCGCTGTCCACATCTCCGCTTCCGTGGCTTGTTCCAGGTAATCCTCCCAGTGTGTCCGTTTGGCTTGGGTTATTGCATCCGCATACATGTTTCTGAGTTGTCTGTATTCCTGGAATAGCGGGTGATCTGGTGTGCTTTTCCACCTGTACGATTTGCGGTTCAGCTGGTTCAGCTTCTTCTTCATCCCTTCCAACTCCTTATTCCACCACCTCTTCATGTGCGGACATGCCTTCGTCTCCGGCACCACCTTCTCTATCGTCTCCTGAATGATCCCTGTCAGCCGCTCCACCTGCTCCTCTAGCTCCTCCACTGTTTCTATCTCTCCCGGCTCCCTCAGCTCTTCCATCCTCCCTTCTAACTCTTTCCTAAACTCCTTCCATTCCACCATCCTGAAGTTCCTGACTGGTTTTGGGACGATCTTTGCTAGCGGGAGGTCTATGAGCGTTGTTACGGGGTAGTGGTCTGTGCATGGGGGTCTCCAGGTTGCATCCACATCGCAGACTGCTACGTGGGCCGCTAACTCTTCGGTCATGAAGACGTTGTCGGGTCTTTGTGAACCGCTTCGTTCGGTGGGTCTGGATAGTCGGTATGTTCTTGGGCAGCGTCATGATCATGTCGTGTTCTGCTAGGATTTGTATGAATTCCTCGGCCTTCTCCCTGTTCTGTCCTCGGAATAGGTCTCCGTCTTCCTCCCTGTCCCACATCGGGTGGTGGCGATTGAAGTCTCCACACCATACCACATGCTTCCTTTCTTCCCCGTAGAATTCTGCTCTTCGCTCACAGAGAAAGCGGTTGAGCTTGTTCTGTACCCTGTTATGGTCGCACGCATTGTATACGTTGAATATAGCTATGACCCCGTGTTGGCCTCGAACCTTGATCGCCGTTATGTCGTTTGTCCCTGGTACGTTCACTACCTCCCAATAGTTCGTGTCCAGTCTCTCGCTGATCCACATTACTGCTCTCACTCTCCCCACTTCCTTGTCGTGTCTCGATGTCGGATGGACCGGTCTGAACCGGTTCGGTGTCCTAATCCTGTCGTAAATCGTGATGTGCGGCTCCTGTATGCATATGATGTCCCAGTGGTCAAATAGATTTCGGTTGATGAGCTCGAGGTGGGCTGATTCGGATTTGTTGAGATTGAGTTGCAGGATCCTTAGGCGGTTCTCTGGGTTGGTTGTACTATTCATAGTGAAGGTGGCGAGGTTCCGGTGGTCCTAACTGCTGGGCGATAGTTCGGCGTTCCGTTGAGAGTTGCTAGTTTTGACTTGTACGTTGGGCACTCTGAACTGTGCGCCTCGTGTCCGTCTTCCTTGCAATTAGCGCATCGGGCATTTTCTGCAGTGCATTCGCTGTGGCGGTGGCCTGTCTCGCCGCATCTTCCGCAGGTGACCTCCGTCTCTAGACAGTCTGAGGCGTAGTGCCCATATCTCTGACATTTGGCGCAGCGGACTGGGATTCGCTGGTCTTTGTCGATTTTGATTTGGCGTCCGCGGATGCTGATACTCCTTCTTGTCCCAGCTAATATTCTTTCCAGTTCTTCGCCGTCTGCTAGTGTGATAAGCATATGCGCTGAGCGTTGTCCTATGCTCCTCTTCTCCACCGCTTTGATCCATCTTGCTTTGACGAAAGTGTCGTCATCCCAGCAGTTCTCGTCCTTCAGTTCCTCGATGTGGTCCTTGTTATCGGGGTCAATGTGTCCTATGGGTACAAACATCGCTACGAAGTTCCTGGTCCTTCTGGTGAAATCCATTTCGATGCCTAACTCTTTCCTGAAAGCTGCCGAGTTCGTCGGTTCTCTGAGCCAGTCCCCGGTTTCCTCTGAGTTCAACTCGATTAGGAGGCCTCCCATCCTCATCTTATCGACCTGTACAACGTTCGCCCCCTCCGGTGCTCCTATCTTCTTGAGGGCTTCCCTCATTTTCTCCCTCTTCCCCACGTTACTCGTGTTCGCTAAAGAGTGATCTTTACCGATGTCGAGCACCAGCTGTCTCGCTCTCGTCCTCCTGCGCTCCCTCTCCCTTGCCTGGTCCCATTGAGCCTGAGTTGTGGGCTGCTTAGTCGGCTGGTTGCTCCGTCTCTGGGGTTGTGTACCGAGCGGCGGGAAGTCGTCTCTGTCTCCCCACCTCGGGGCGGTAGGGGGTCCTCTGTTTGCCTTGTTTTCCTCCGCTGCCTTCACTTCTTTCGTCAGCTGCTCCAATGCCCTCAAGCTCCTGTCCACCCTTTCCTGCACTCTTTCCTCTCTCTCCTGTCTCTTCTTCTCCGCTTCCTCCATGGCCTTCCTCATCGTCTCCATCACCTCCTTCTTCAATTCATCCTCTCTTTCCTTCGCCTTCTCCTCTATCTCTCCCTCCTCTAGTCTCCATGCTTCCAATTCGGCCCTTCTCTTCACCAGGCTAGCCACCGCTCGTGTGTTTTTCTTCACATCCGCTGCCGTGCCTGCATTAGTGCTGATTGCGAGTAGAATTTTCGCGATGGTCTCTAGGGTTGGGCTGTCATCGTCCTCGCGTAGCAGGCCTTCGTTGATCAGGTGTTTCCTGTTCTCGAGGAGCTTGCGTGTGCTCTTGTTTTTGTCTGTATCCACAGGCTCTTGCTGCCCTTGTGATCTGCTTGGTGTTGTGGCATTTGACGCGCGTGGCTTCGAGGCTCTATTTCCGCTCGTCTCCGGCGGGCTTCCTTCTATATTTGGATCCGGGTCTCTGTCCGTACCCTCCGTAGAGTTTAAGATGGGAAAGAAAGATGTAATTACACTATTTCTAACGCTTTTACTGTGCGATGAGGCAGCCATAGCGGGCGCTTAAGCTGAGATGCACGTGGTAAGGTGAGAAAGGTGTGTACTTTCCTGATGTGTATTTACAAGCCGCTTACAATGTAGAACAGAGAATTCCGGCATCTGAAAAGAGGCCTCAAGCCAGATTCTACACACCTGCTGCCAGCTTGAACAAACACTGGAGATATTGACATCTTATCAGGTTAAACATCTGCGCCACATAGACTCACTTGCTCGCTCCAACCAAGCAGCAGCTATGCCCGAAAAGGATGCAGCTGCCGAGACCTGGGAGTACTATAAAGTGCACCTTGAAGACTTTGCCGAAATATTCTACCGCATATCTTGGTATTTTGAAGGAACCGGGTCACTTTGTGATTCTTCCCTAGAACTTGTCGAACCACACGACGCTAGCTTTGACTTTGACCCCTTCCCCTTTGAGACATTCAGCTACGACTTCACGCAACTAGGAATATCGTTATCGTCGCCAGCGTTCTCCCATCTTGCCAACTCAAACAGCGAATCGCTAGCGCGGCTCTCGACTCCTAGATCCTTACCTAATTCGGTGCCGCGTTCGCCGTTGGCACCATCTCAAAGACGTCGGTCACCGACAACTAGGCCGATCCATTATGGAGCCATTTCCAATCAGTCAAGCGATGATGAGCTGTCCTCTCTGGACGAGGACGTGGCAGACGCACCACCAGGCGATGTATGGGACGCACCTCCATCAGCCTTCCTCAATCGTTCTACTTTCCGACCGCTGAAAGTACCTCCAACCAAACATAGACGGCGTCTGAGCTCCTTACTTAAACGTTTCTCGTCCTTCCTTCACCTGCATCGAAATGAAAAACGATGATTCGATCGACTAGGCAATGATTTTGTGCTCTAGTAATAAATAAGATATTGACGCTATACCACCACAATGTATACCTAACAATAATAATTCATTCGCTCTATCCGTGTGATTAATCACCGGTCGCAGATTCAGTCAAGGGGTGTGGTTCGCTTGACATTGCTCTAGTGATCTAAAAGTCGGAGTAATATTAAACACGCTGGCAAAAGGATCCCTCCTTTAGATCCCAATATTGAATTTGATAGCTCTACAGCTGCCATACAACTTGTGAAAATTACGACAGCCATAGTCATCACTAGTTCCTTCGCTGAATCGCTGAATATGACACAATGCGTATGTATCGTCGTACAATCGAGGAGCTTCGTCATATGGAGAAGGTTTGGTGATATGGAGACTCTCTAAGTATACAGAGTACAAATACATCATTAAATTACTTAGATAGATTTACGATAAAAGCAGACCAAATGATCGAGGAAAGAGTTTCATACTGCGGAAGCTTTTGTAGGCGCTACATACTTCCCGCTCCCGTTCGCGAAGATATCCTAGAGGGTACGTCAGAGAGAGTTCAGGTAACATCCTAAGTCATCCATACCTTAACAATACCCTTCGTGATCTGCCCAAGAGCCGCTCTACTTTCGTAAAGTGGGTATATCACCACAGCGAAGCTTGAACAGAACGTCCAGGCGATACCAACAGATACCCACGCCGTCAAATCCTTGACGTCATATACATGCGCAGATCCGAAGAGCGGGAGCGGTATTAGAAGAATGAGGATAACAAACTTGAGAACAGTGGGATTAGTACCGGATTGATGTGGTTAATAGAGACAACTCACTAGTGCAATTGATGACCAACTAGCAAAACGGAATGCCTTGTTCAGCTTCGCAGGATCGAGCTCGTTTTCTTGTTCGGCGGCATCAAACGAGTCAGCTACAGATGCAGCCTTCGTTGTGACTTCCGTCTTCTTCTCACTATTCTTCTCGCTAACAGACTCCTTCTCTGACGACACCGAGTCCCCAGCCGGCGAATGTTTGGGCATGTTGAAGTTACGTGTCGCCTCCCAGTCATAGTTATCAGGCCACTAAGCACCGCAAACCCAGCTCAGACAATCACTTTACATCGGTAACGGAGAGAGATAACGCACGATAAGAGAAGTGACGACAGCGACAATAGCACCAATGAGGATTGACGCAAGGTTACCAGCTAACATCTCAAAATCTCCACCCGAGGTTACAACGTTGATGACACCGTCATTGAGTTTTGCGGTAGTCACGAGCCATGCGATAAGTCCGGCGAAGAACCCGAGAATTGATCCACCAATGCAGCCCCACTTGTTGGCCTTGGACCAAGTTATACATAGCGCGATAGGAGCAACGCCAGAGCCGAGGATAACGCCCATGAATGTCTAGTTCCGACGTGAGTAAGAAGTCCAGGGTTAATGAGTGAAAAAACATACGTAGAGCCAGCCCATTGAGACTCCAATATAGAAGAAGATGGTTCCCGCGACACCACAAACAAGGGCCCAGAAAGCAACCTACATAACATATAAGGACTGTTGTAGGTCATCAAGCTCAAGAAACAAACTCGCCATGTAATGGCCCATTCTCAACACCTGCGCTTCATTTGCCTTGGGGTTGATGTACCTCACATACACATCGTAGGTCAAGAGAGAGGAGGAAGCGATAAGCTCGGCGGAACATGCGCTAGTGACGGCCAAGAACAGAAGAATCAAAAGCGCAGCAGCACCACCCTTGCCCAAGAGGGCAGCAGCGGCAGCGGCAGCAGGCAGTCCAGCAGAAACGTCTGCTGGTGAGAGAACCTTCATATCGGGGTCGCCACGGAGAGCAGCAGCCGCAAGCCCAAGGGTAGTCGCAAGAGTGAAAGGGATTGCAAACCTGAACGTCACAATTTAGGTTTCAGAGTGAAATCAAGATCAGCGAGAGCATACCATGCAAGGCCACCAAGGAGGTATGCTTTGACTGTTGTAGCAGGACGACTCGCGATAGCGCGCTGCCAGTAGGCTTGATCTTGGAATACAGTGGCGAAATTGCCGATGATGTTGATAACACCGAAAATGATTCCGTTCTTAGACCTCATGGTTAGGTATGATCCATGGGCGTTACCCTCTATAGGAGCGGTTGTTGACACAGCAGATAGGAGTTCATGCATCTTGGCAGGACTGCCAATCTTCGGACTTGTTGCGTAAACAGTGAAGGTGAATACCTAAATCACCTTAGTCAAGGATGCTCGAGGAGTAACGGAGTAACAGCGAAGACGTACTAGGATGATGATGAAAAGAATAGTTGTGTGAGTGCTAGAGAGAATGGGTCAGGTTCGGTTTCCACAGGTCAGTAGAAACCGCGACCCACTAGTCACAGAGAAGCGTTGAGCGCATTCCACCGACGACGACGTAGATTGCAACACCGATGGGGATGAGGAAACAAGCCTGAAAGGTAGTTAGTTTCCGACTACTCAGGCCGTGAACACTTCCTTACAGCAATTGTATTCATCCCGGTCAAATCGGTCACGGTAGCTGATCCCCCTAGAATCAACATTGAGCTCACAATGATGTTGGTTGCGAAGCTAAAGTCCACTCTTGGTTAGGAATGTGGATGTCATTAACGCGAAGGTCACTCACCCGAAAAACATGAAAACTAGATGAGCAACCTTGCCCCATCGAACACCGACAATTTCCAGCCATGTGTGAGCGAATGGTGCGTTGAGCTTGAGCTTTGCGGCAAGCTACAAGGTGGAAGTCAGACCAGAGTATGTTCCTTAGAGAGAAACGCTGACCATGGCAAATAGAAGGATTTGAACAGTTGCACCGGCTCCATACCACCAGGGGCCACTAATGCCAAATTTGTAAGCGACGGCGCTACTTTGGAGCTAGACGACTCTTCAGCGAGCTGGTCGATAGCGGTTGGATTGGTGACCGACCAGTGTAGCCGCCCATGTCCATGCAGAAACGATCCCAGAGGCAATCAATCCAGGCTTGACACTCCTTGAAGCCGTACTGAACTCCTCTGAGTCCTTGGGAGAGAACGCAGTGTATCGTGTTTGAAGGGCAGTGAGCCCAATCATGAAGGCACTGAAGAACAGACCGATACCGATGACTGACAGGAGAAGGCGTCAGTCCTGACATCCAGCTAATGAAAGCATCTCAACTCACCAACGCCATAACCAGCGCCCTGCGGAAGCACAGCAGCATCTGACATGATGATGAGTAGAAGAGGGGGCCAAAGGAGGTCGAAAGGGCAGAAATAACGTCTCGCGCTCAAGCAAGAGTCGGAGCCGAAGTGGAGGGCCTAATGGTTGGCTCTAGTAGTGAAAGGTGGAACGAAAGGGTGCTACGAACCCGAGCTTTCGTACATCCTTCTCACACGTCAGACTTTATATACCACTTCGAACTGGGGACACTTTGGCCCGACAATTGCTTATCTCTCCAATATAGCCTTGGGAAGATAAAGGTTAGCCAATCGCTCCGTTCTGATACAACCGGGTTAATCACCATTTATCGCTTGCCCCCTTTTCTGGTCTTTGATTTTGATATTGTTTTGGCCATTTCGTAGGTCAGATAGGCTCAGATGCGGTATGCCGGAGGCAGTCTTTGAGAGAACGAAGGTTTTTTGGTAATCTCTCATCGGGCGTCTACGGCCCAAACATGGTACGCAGCACGAATTAAAGAAATCAATGGAGTATTCCTGAGCTTACAGGGAGTAAGAGAGAACATGAGACGAGATGCACAGTAGGTATGGATACAGGGACATACCATAGGCCACTGACAGATACCTCGCCTGAAGGAAGGCAGATCGTTAGATCTCGATACGAATTTCAATGATTAAGGAGTAATTTCGTGAGAAGCACGCCATCTCCGAACCGCAAGAAGATAGAGATCTGTGTTGCTAGAACAAAGAAGTCAGGACGTTGGTCGCTGTTGGATAACAGACAAGGAACATATGAGCGCTTGAGCGTCGATTTCTTTTCCGGGGATAACTGCCGTTTTCGTCCGACCTTCGCTGACGCCGTTGATGCCAGATTATTTATAGCCGATTACGGCCTGCGTGTTTGAGCCCAATTAAGCGGTACATTTTATTCAAGAAAATGTTACATGTTGAAGAGCACGACGGGCACGTTGAAGATGAACAACAAGACATATAGTCTCAACGTGCACAGTGGAATGCATTCCTTCCGTGCCCGTCGGTGACAATCCGCTTTTTAGCCACTTATCTGTGGCTTCTTGTCACTAGAGATAAGAGGGGTTTTGTATTCCCAGAGTTGGCGTGANATGAATACATTCAGCGATAAGGAAGGGTCTTCTCTTACTTATCTGTCACACAAGGCACACGACACAAGAAAAGACTGTTCATATGAAGTCACACTTCCTGGGCCTGACAATTCGAGGACCATTTGATTTTGATTATTGGACGGGCTCATTGCCAAGCCAGCATGCATTAGCTTTGATTGGCAAAAACCACCTTGGTTCTTGACCTCGAGGCACATTGCCCATAAGAAGCTCTTATCAGCCTCATTTGGACTCTTCACAACCGCCGTCACCCTCAGTAGGCCTAGGCCGGTCGCCCTCGTACGGAGCCCTACCGGCGCTGCGATTGGTATTGAAACCTGGATAACTGCTTGCTCCGAGTCAGATTGCGACAAATATTGGGTGATGTGATGGTAGACGGTCTGACTGAGTGGCAGTGGCCGGCCTTTTAGCGCTCGAGTAATGAGCGAGTCGCGCACAAGCTGTCCAATGGACGGAATGGTTCCCTCAGTGAGAGATTAACGAGCTGGTTTATTACCAGCTTGCCTTCGCGATTTTACTCTTAGAGACTGTCCACCTAAGCGAAGTTACATATACTCATGAGATTATCCTCTGGTTTTGTTCCACCTTTTGCAACAAAGATGTATATACATCAGCTAGAATCCTACTATACAGAAAAAGCATCCTTCAGCTTCAGGCGACCCTTTATTGTAGGCAACTGTTGCACATTTCTTCCTGGTGGGTAAAGATACCGTTCCAGACTAACGCTCCAGCTAAGTCTCGATCAATAATTCGGTAGATCGAGCTGGTTCTCCCATAAATCTGGCAAAGGGCTCATGGCGAAAGTGGGGGAAAACACCATCTGAGTCAGCTCCCGGGACCGTGACTTGAGGAAGGTAGACAACGTCATGTAGCAAGCGTAAGATGGTTGTGACATCTTCACTAGAGAGGTGCAGATACTTGCGGGTAAGACCTAATGGTACGTTGAAGAATCTATGATGTTGAGCCAGAAGCATGATTCCCAACAGTTCTCTTGCTTTTGAACATGCCCAGGGTGGAACTGTGCAAGTACCTGCTGGCACAGAATCATAGTATATACGACATCGAGAGCGCCCCGGGCTGAATACTGTTGATTATCTTCTGCTGATAGGCACGGTAATGCTGCAAGCTGAAGGTCCAGTTGAGCGTCGGGGGTCCGGAAACCTGGATTGCTGACGGATTTGACGAGTTCTGCGTCCGAACAACAACGATCCTACGGCGGCCTGGACAAGGCGAAGTACATTTTGATTACTACTACGCCAGGGCAATTCACTTGTAGAGGACAAGTGGTCTGCACAGTTTCTGGTCAATTGGGATATCAGAAACTGACGAATGTCACCATCCGACTCCTCCGAAACGGCAGGAACATATACATCAAAAGGAATGTTATTTTTCCACTGCAAATTGTACCTCGGTTTCTCCTGTTGACGACTAGTGAGGATCCAGATTAGAGATACTGAAGGTACATAGCGAGGACTGGATATAAGGTCCATGATAACCCTCGGAATGAAGTCTTGTCGTGTCCCAGAACAGAAATCAGCGAAGATAATGTCAGGATCATCTTCGCATTCGTGCAGCCAGTCAATAATATCGACTCCGGAACCTTTCCAGCTGTGACTTTGCCCTCGTATAATTGGTTCGATAATGAGCGTATGAAATTGATCCCGAACGGGCATCCGCTAAATGGCAGTCGATAGCTTTCGAAGTAATGCTTTGAGGTAGGCTTTATACAAAGCGTCCCTTTCGGCCAGTTGATGAGCGATGGTGGGGAAGTTTTTTCTGATATTCGTTCTTCCAAAGACTTTTGAGAAGAAAACAGTGGCACCAAGGTACCCTGACTCTGAGCTAGAGTCTGAACAATGGTAGACTTCCCAACACCAGGTGGACCGTAGAGCCATAGAAGCGAAGTATCCCTGTCCAGATTGTCTAGCCACGCCGTGAGATGCTTCGCCTACATAGCCTCTGGAAAGGATCGATGCAGTGACAGAATAACGAGTACACAACCGCCATTGGAATTTCTGGACAAAAACGATACCAATACAAATAACACCAAACACGTACCCTCCGGTTTCGATCAAATCAAGCTGTGCAAAAGTCAACACGATGCTCTCAGCCCTTAATGGGCAGCCTGGTTTACAGGCAACATTCCGTACTTCATAATCTCCGTAGGAAAGACCGGATTCTTGTAGCTCATCTGTCGAAGTCTCTAAAAGCTCTTTGTCGCACCATGGATCCGAATTCAGAAGCCGCATCAGAGGACCCCACGATCCAATCTCCTACAACCATACCTCTCCCGGCCCCTCACTGTTATAACATGAGTGAACTGTCAACTGCATCCTCTTTCCGCGCACAGGCCTCAGAGATCCTGTCCCTCCTATCCAATGGCCAATCCCTCTCTCATACCCAACTCGAATTCACATCCACACCTCTCTACATTCACCTCTCCTCCGAACTCGCATTAACAACCGGATCCGCACTCGGTTGTAAACCACCTACACCAGAACAATGCCTCTCAGCCTTCCAAACCGCCAACAAAGTAGGGTTAACAGCTGGTGCAAGAGCATGGACAAAACATGCTCATAGATCACAAGAGTATCATCCTTCAACTGTTTCAAAGAAGGATAAAGGCGAAGCCGGATGGTGGGGACGCGCCTCAGGACCGAGGGATTACTTGAACGAAGGTGCTTATCAGCTATATTGCAAAATCATGAAGGAGGCCAGCTGGAAGAATGTGCATATGCTGCCTCATGATATTTTGGCGTATGAGATCCGAGTCCCGGAGGGATATGGGATGCGGTGGTCTCAGGATCGAGGACCGCCTAAAGAGGGTGAGGTGGCGATGACTGGCGCCCCAGAAGGTCAGGACGACGTTCCCGAGAGGCCGTGGATATTTCGAGGTTTCGTCGAACCCATGATAGAGAATGGTCATGAAATAGGTTGGAGGCATGCTTTGCGCGCTCCTACGATCGGTGTAGAACCATCGTCGGACGAGCAGCAGTAGTGAGGCTCGTCTTAATACTCAACCTCCGTCTTGATGAGCCACGTCACTGAAAATCCTCAAAGAATGATACCCTTTTGAACTGATACCAAGGGATACCGATCCACAGCTTTTCATCTCGAAGTTGATAGGACAAGTACCTACCGAGTGCTCCATATTTATACTTAATTCTCTACTCAGAGGCACCTGCATTTGCTTTCTAATGCGATTTTTACATCATACATAACTTAGGTTATAACAATAACTCTACCACCGCTTCTTTTGCACCACTGCGCGTTCCTAGGACAACCAAGTGACGAACTTGCTGCCTGTTCCCTCAAAGATATTCGCGATCTCCCTCGCAACATGACGATCGGCCTGTTCGCTGGGGTGCAACTCGTCATACCTATCCCAAAAATCACATTAATTCCCATTTCATGTTACAGAACGGGACGTTGCGCACCAGAGGTAGCTGTCACGGTCAGTTCCATTGACCATCGTGCAGACACTTTCAGTGGAATCGATTTGATAGATACAAGAATCAACACAGCCCGTCACGTTGAAGGCGGGAGCAGTGCCGTTCAACCATGCTGCGGGGTTCGTGTACATGTCGTTGAAAAGTGTGTGCGAGTCGAACAGACCTATCACCGAGTGAGAATGTGAGCCGTAGTCTTTTCCAAGGGGTCATACTGACCGATGTGTGCATCATGAAGTTTAGACGCGAGACCTTGGAGCATGAGCTTAGTCAACGCGTTGCCAGAGAGAACGAGCTCGCGCATTGTGACGCTCCATTCTGTCGTGTTGCGTTCGAGGTTCCAGTACCTGTTCGGCCAGGAATGGGCGGAATAGAGCGGAGTCAGCTCCAGTGGAACCATCTACAAAAGAACAATCCTAGTGAGTGCTCATCTCAACGGGACAAGACATTCACAGTCACTCACATTCTGGAACAAAAAGTTCCTCGCGCCATACCCATACATCGTCGTCACCCAATCAACCATACACCCAGCAACGTCCAAAATTGATGCCTTATTATCCCCCGTCAACAACGAACTAACACCGACATCGTTTGTCCCAATCCACAAACTATACAACGTTTCCCTTTCGTTCAATCTGATCGTATGGTTCTTCTCATCTGCCAAGAACGTAGGAATCTGCGAACCGAAGACAGGAGGGAACGGTCGATATGTGATATTGTTTGAACACGTTCCTCCGGACTTCGCATACGGGTAGAGGCTGATATCAGCATAATTGGCGACCATTTGAGGCCATTGGATGGTTCCGCCATTGGTGATCCATGTGGTGTCAGTGTAGCTATCGCCGAAGGTGACGAGGGCCTTGAGATCGTTCTTGCGGAAAGGCTGAGGATAAGTCGGGTCGCTAGGACCGCCGCCATGGTGGCCACCGTTGTCGTGGCCGTGGCCAGCTTGCTCAGCCAAAGCAATAGCGGGAAGAAGGGCGACAAGAGCAGTGAGAGCGGTAAACTTCATGGCGAAGGTTAATGTTGGGGGATGACAGTGGAAGTGTTCTAGCTCTCAGTCGTTCATTTCTGCGAGGAAACCTTTTAACCGACCACAGCTCATCAGAAAGGCGACGCCGACCAGTGGGCTTTCGGCAGTTGGATCATTGTTGGAAATCTCGTTCTTGATATCGGACCCTTGTCCCTGTTGCAAAAATTGAATTCTCTAGCGGCACCTGACCAGCCATAGTGCTTTGCTATACCAAAGAATCGATCTGTTCCCCGCTAAACCCGACTTGACTTCGAGAATTTTTCTTTGAGAATCCTCATGGAGGTTGAGCCATGTGTTCTAATGTTGTCGAGATCCGTTCAGGATGGACAGTTTCGTGAAGGATACCGTAGGAAGACGAGGTTAAGAAGGACATAGTCGAAGAGCTTTTGATCACGAGTCTCGGTAGCTATGATGACCCTGGAGGTTCGCACGTTTTCCTGTGATGGTGGAGAATGTGGGCGAAATGAGAACCGAAGCATGTCCGAAAATTCGCCTGAGGTGAAACCAAAGCCTTGTCAATTGGACATAAACAGCAAAAATCCATAAATTTCCATAACTATCAGCTTCGCCCACCCACCTCACTGTTTATCAGAAGACCTCAGCAAGGCTCTATTTTGACCAACATCACTACTGCCGCCACAAATGCAGCTTAGTATGACGTAATGCACTTGAGGCCTTAATTAGACCTCAATGCGTCTTCTGAGTGGCAACACCAATCCATCCCTTGAACCTGAACCATGTCCTCTCTCGTTATTGATAGCTACATCAAACTTCCCCAAGCCGTCCTTGACGTTCTTGACGAGGGCGAGCCAGTCTTTCACCGCGTCGCCATCGCACCTGCCGACAAAGACGCCGAAACCGAACCCAGTCCAACCCCCACTTCATCCGCAGCTTCTGAATCGGCGCTCATCGTTACAAACGTCAGCGAGATCCACTCCAGTGACCATACCTCTGTTTTCAAGGCCAAGCTCGACTTGCCGAATGCCGATGAACTGATCGATGTTGTCCTCAAGATCACAAAGATTGGTGGGCCGAGGAATGATGCTCTTTGGCGCGAGTATCAGAGATACGAGGATCTTGTGAAGTTGCAAGGAACCTTCATTCCTCGATGCTATGGACTCTTCCAAGCGAGTCTTGCCGAAGAATCGGATGACGAGGAAGATTCTGATGTTGTATCGTGCCTCGTCCTTGAGTACGATGGCGAGGCGTCCGCAGTCGAATTGAACAAGAACCCGAAAGAGTTCAAGTACGTGCGACTAATCTTACTGAGATGAACTCAAGTCCCTGATAAGCTCTTAGCCTGTCGGTGATCAAGGTTCTGGAGGCCTTACATGACGCTGGCTTCACTCACGGCAGTATCCACCCCAGCAACATTCTTAATAAACAGGGTCAACCGGTTCTCATCGACCTTGAATTCGTCAAGAGCGACCACAAGTGCGGACGTGTGGCTTCTGTCACAGATAGTGGACTCGAGAACAAGACCGGTGATTTCGGATGTTCCGAGATCTATAATGCTGCCCGCAAAATGGATCTCTGGAAGAAACCCGCTGGTCAGTAATAACCAAACTATAGAGTGTATCCAGATTGGTTCATCCTTCTTCCATGATAGCTTGAACGTACTCTCACTCAATCAATTTACGACCTTTTCCAATTTCCATCGCTTTTTCTGGTTTTCCGGGCTCCGGCTCCTCTTTCTCGCATAAATATACCAACAATACACACGTATCTTCTTGCTTTCGACATGTTGCATACAAAACCTCATATACCACACTGACATTTATTCCATGAAAACCGCAAGTGTATACTAAATAACTCATATATACATTCTGAACAATGATTTACTGGCTATTATAAATTCGGTATTTCTTGAATTGGTGTGAAAGAACAGACAGTGTGGAAGGTAGTGATTGCCGATTCGAATTTCAAAGCTGATGGGGAGAGGTTTGCCAAAAGCGCCGGGTATTGTTTGTGCTCACCCTGCCATCAAATACTATGACCCTGGCCCCTTTTACGATATCTCTCGCTCATGCACCACTCATACTGTACTTTGCTCTCATCCTCGGCCTTCTCATCATCATCCTACCCTCTATCACTCGTCGTGATTATTCTCGCCGGGCTCTCCTCTTTCTGTTCCTGTCCTTCCTAGCCCTTCTCACGACATGGTACTACATGCTCGTTTACTTCAAACGATCCTATGTAGAGTCAGCCCTGCGACATAACGTCAGCCCACCTAACTGGTCATCCCGACAATGGCTTCAGTCGACCTCCCTCTTTCATGAGGCCTGGTCATACGTGTCAGCCGACAGCAAGAGGTGGTGGTGGAGCCACATCCTATGCTCATGGACAGCTGGGTCCTTGACCGTCTTCTTACTTACGGAAGCCCGACGGGGTACTGTACGGTATGCATGGGCCTACATGCTGCTCGGGCAGGTGGTTGCTATTTCGTTTGCGCAAGGTCTCTTCCTTGTCGCCGTTTCACTATCGCCAAAGCGTACAAGAACCATTACATCTCAGCCATCTCCCGCTTTGGCTTCGTCGTCCATTCTCTCATCCTTGACGGTACTGCTCACACCGTTCACGGTCGACACCATCTACTATCTCCCAAATCTACTAGCAATGCACTTCCTCCTCATTATCCCGCTTGTCCCATCTTTCTCCTCATTCCATTCCATTCCCATTCTTTCGAGTCTGAGATATTCGTCCCTCTACCTCGTTCTCACTATCCTCTCACTCATCTCTCGAATGCCTTCCCTTCAACCATCTCTCCTCTCAGTCGATTCAATTTACCACACACTCGTCCATCAACATCCTGCCCAGTCATCCATTTCATTTGATGTGGTTTTCACATCCATTATTTTTGCCACATGGATTATATTGGACCAAAAAACGAATGTCATCCTGGGGCAGAAACTTCTTCTCTTTACACTGGGTGCCCCACTTGGCGTTGGCGTATGGGGAGGTGTTTACCTCTACATCAGGGAACGAGGATTCGAGTCAATTCAATCCCACAAGGGTGACACTTCGACAGAAGCCAGGCGGGAGAAACGCCTCGCATGACGTTGAAATGACGCTTCTTGAGAAATACAATATCATGGGACGTAAAGGAGGCTCGGGACAGAAACATTTTGGTTATTCATTAACTTAGGATAAGGAAGGCTGCAGATACGGTACTTGTGTTTTAGTAGGATCAAGGACAAAGATCAAGAGCTGAATATACTCGCTGTCTGAGGCTCTCCGACGCTAGGCAGAATGCTCAATCTGCAGATGAAATAACCTGATGCCGTGGTGAGCAGTTCTGTTAGAGACCATTGTCCGAGCACGAAAAAAAGTGAAAACATCCATTAAATATGTACAGGACCACTCTGTTCATCGTTCCGTGACATATGGGACTATTAGTCTTGGTAAAACACGACAGTTTAAAGAACCTGGTTTTGCATTACGATCTCAAAAACCGACGACGCATAAGACGGCCATTATTGGCCCAGCGCTGGGGTCAGACCTCCAATAGTATTTTGATTCAGGTTGGATGGTGTGCTTGATCATAGCACACCTCCTCTCGCGACCCCAAACCATGACTTCTGTGTCTGGTGAGTCGTATACCGAGGAGTAAAGCTTCTTTATTTCATTAGGGATCTGTGCTGTAGTGAGGGACACTCTTGCTAATAGCACCTATGATTCCACTTACCCTCGAAGAATCGGCAGCAGCTGGAGCTTTGAGGTCGATCAGGAACGTTGAAGACTCTTCTGAGAATTGTCTCGACCTTAGCTCATAGTCTGAAGGGATGAAAGGAAAGGAAGAGAGGGGTACAATAGCCAAGATCCCTCGACGTTTTAGCTCATCAAACGGTTCGGCGCCCTAATCCGAATATCAGCAAGAAAATATAAGACAATGCCAACGAGAGGTCTCTTGCCTCTGATTGATACCAAAACTCGAGCTCCAAAAGCAGCTTATCGTTCAGTATTTTCTCGAAGTTCAAAGCTTCGAGTATAGGCTGGAGTCGTTCGCCCGTGACTCTGTATCTACAATCTAGTGGAACATGGGAGGAAGCTGAATCCGAGCCATCATTTTCGGGAAGTGAGGCAAAGAGAAAGGTTACTCCGTCAGGCGACACGAGCTCCAGCATATTACGGAGTAGCGCAGAGTGCCCAATGTCATCCTGGAGGGTATTGTGCGTTTGAGGGATGTCGCGTTGAGGAACACTTTGAACCCCATCTGGCGAAGATGTCAGAGAATAGTCTCCTTGATTTATGAGACTTGGTTTGAATGGTCTAAATTTCGAGCTTACTGATCATGAATGAACGAAGAGCGTAGCGTAGATGTACTGCCCTGATCATATCTCCAACATCAATGTAATACTCTAATGCCCTCGAAGAATCCTGACAGAATTCTGCGATCTCAGAGTCTAGAAGACGGGGATGGCGATTTTCTATATCCGCTATTTGGGAGAAAAGAATGAAAGGACGCAGCAGTTGTAATGCTGCTACAACGCTGTCCCAGGATAGATTAAGGTAGCACTCGCAGATCTCGCGAAAGGGCAGGGGAAATGGGTCCCATTTGCGATGAATATAAGTTGCAATTCCTAGGACTTCCTTGGCAGTATGAACCAGATTTGGGGGGATCCGAGCGAGAACTGTAGTATATATGACGTCGGTTGTGGCTTGGTGATGGAGATGCGCTTTGGAGATAGCTCCAAGAATATTCTCCAACTGACTGGTGGGATTAGCAACATGCGGGTCACCAATGAATTGTAGGAGTATTTTTGCAAGTGAAATGCGACCTGAGGTGGCTTTCGCGAGTTGCTGTAAATTATCGTCACTTGGCCATCTCATCTCCTTGACCAAGTGCGGGGAGTCAGTGCGAATGCCTGCAAGCTCAGCGCGTAACAAGATCTCGATATCGTGATAAAGTGTCTTAGAATCAAGATCAATCTGTCTCTCGCAGCAGAGCCATGAGTACAGCGAAAATATTTCCTCGAGATCTCTTTCTGGGCGGCTCGCAATTATCCAACCAAATGGACCTGAAGGAAACTCGAGGGCAAGATCCCTGATCAGAAGCGCAATCAACCTCTGATAGCCAGTACCTCCAGATCGGCCCATTATGTAGTAGTCCAAACCGTCGATGAAGATGAAGACTCGGCCAAATCGGAGCTTCCCCCGCTTGAGGGGCTCTACAAAAAGACCATGAAATTGATCAGCCAGAGACGCTGCATGAAGCGGTGACTTTAATGACTTGATGAACCGAACGAGATAGATGTTGTATGCCGGATCTATATTTGCGAGCTGATGGGCGATGGTGGGGAAGATTTGATGAGCCTTCACATGGCCAGCTAGTTCTGAAAGAAATAGCGCAGCGCCAAGGCGTTGAGACTCGGTGAGCAGTGTTTCGACCAACGTCTGCATAATAGCCGATTTTCCAACATCAGGGGAACCATGAAGCCACAGTAGGGGTTGTTTCCGTTCCGAATCTTCTATCCAGGCAATAATTCTCTCCAATATATCTGTTCGCGTTCCAGGATGGCATCGGGGGTGGGGGTCACGTTCACGCGAATTAAGCAAGGCGCCTTGCATGATGCATTCTTCCATTCCGGGGATGACTGTACCAGGTTAGGCGATCAGCATCATGTTGTAGGTGATGGATTCTAATTACCTGCTTGCTTCTTGATCGTTTCCGGGATCATCAAGTCGCGTCTCCCAAGCGAGTTTCCCTTGGAGGGAGTCCCTTCGGTGAGCAACTCAGTATATCCGTCTTGCAACACGATTGATCGTCTGAGGACTTACCTTGTGATATTTCCCGCATACAAACGCCTCGATCCGCTGAACCTAGCTGAGCTGACGTCTTAGGTCGTTTTCGTGTTTGACCGGTCTCCGAGTTTTTCTGCTGGCGTTTCTTTCTTGTTCGCTGTATCTTGTAGTAATGGTGGGGTGCTGGAAGGATAGAGCAGAATCCTCACCTGGCTGGGTGAAGAGCTAGATATGGTACTTGACCGACCCTTGTCAGGTTGGCCTTGGAGGTCATGGAGCTTCTCGGGTTGTGATCCTTGGATGTTACTGGCAGCACCAGATCCGAGGCGTTTCATTGATGAAGCGAGGAAGAGAAGAAAAGTACAAACTTCCACAGCTTTACACACCCCGCTACAATACCTGACAAACCCCAAAGTGACTATCCACGTGCCACGGGCGTTCTATGAAGGGCTCATAAAGCAAAACTCAGCGGGCAGAACAAGCCAATCAAGAACACAAGGACGCCGCAGGCGTTCACATTAATTCAAGAAACTAATGTACAAAAAGGTCTACTTAATTAGAATCCAACAACATACATAGCCTTCAATCTGAAAGGCGCTACAGAAGGCTCTCTGATCACAGCACACTTTTCACCTCCTTTCTTTCCCCAAAGGAAGACCTCTGTCTCTGGAGCCTCCGTAATCAAGGAAGCGAACGCCTTCCTCACACGAATTTTCTGAATCACAACTCTCCCTCAGCAAAGAACACTAGACACGAGCTCAGGACACATACCCTATCACCTATCCAAGAATCGCTGTCGACTGCGGGAGTCCCAACATAAAGCACGCAAGTTGATAAGAGCTGAGTCACGGAAGATTGCTCTGAGATGGTCGAGCTACGGATCCCGAGGGATGCGATATTGGTGATGGAAAGAACGTCTCGGCGTTTTAATTCTTCGATGGGGAATCCCTGCCACAAGTATGAACGACGTAGAGGTACGAAATAATACATCAACGCACCTCCTTATCCCATAACTTCAATGAGTCGAGACAGCTCAGGTCATTCGTTCTGGCCATCTCACTGAAATTGAGGTTGTCGAAGATCGTCTCACACTGGTCATCCGAGAGCATATCGTCATGAGATTCGTCAAGGAACTTAACACCTGACACTCCTGTGGGCGAGATAGTCGTAAGGATGTGCCGAAGCATGCCATACGAGTCTTCCTTGATCCAGCGATAGGTATCTTCAGGAATCGTGTCGATACCCAGCGGTACTTTGCCTACCAGAAGAATTATCAGACAGGCAAAAATCACAAATTCTGAAGTGACGTACAAAAGATACGTGGCAGTGAATGCTCAAGTGCCCGCTCTAGAAAAACCTCCCGGCCGGCATAGTAGTCATTCGACCTACTCTTATCGTCCAAGTACTCCCTAAACGAATTGTGGTAGAACTGAGGACGTGTCCCATCCAGGTTTTTAGACCGAGGGATCTTGATGACTGAGTGGAGATGATGCAATGCAGTAAGACATGTCGGCTGCCCGAGATTCAGATGTCCACGAATCTTCGAGAAAGGGAACTCGGTGACTTTGCACTTGTGAGTCAATACGATGACTGAAAGTAGTTCTTTTGTCATCGGGAGCGTATCTTCTGGGACTTTTTCAAGAATGGCGGAATAGATTGCGTCCAGGGTAGCAAGAGGGTTCTGTCGAGATGTAGACTGTCGTAGTTTCCCAAGAGCGGCGAGGACATGCTCGAGGTTAGCGATAGGATTGTTGACCCTTCGGTCATCGATGAACCGGACAACAACTTCAGCAAACACGAAAAGGCCCAGAGCGGCGTTAGCAATAAGAAGAAACTTGCGCTCGCTCGGCCACGTTGTTTCCGTAATATGGTAAGGATAGTTTTCGCGAATTTTGCTGAACTCCGAATGAAGGAACCTCTGGACGTCTTGGCATGCCTCGTCGGAATCAGGAGGGATATCCTCCTCTCTAAATGTATTTATGATATCCGCGCTCGAGAAAACAGCCGTCAGATGTGTCTCTGGTCGGCTGGCAATGACCCAGATGAGCGGAACATTCGGATATTTCGAGACAAAACCACTAATCAGGCGAACAATCTCGCACTGTACGCGGTCGCTGGTTCGTTCGCGCAGCTGCTGAGTTGTGGCAGGAGCGTCCGATACCGGATCTCCCTCGCATTCATCAAGACCATCGATGGCGAGGAGTAGATCAGGTTGGCCCTCTCGTAATCTTCTTGAAACGAAGGGCTCAATGATCAAGAGACGGAATTGCTCGCCCATTGCCTTGTCGAGCGGTCGGTGGCTCTGCATGAGCTCAGTGAGGTACGCCTTGTAGGTTGAATCTACCTGGGCAAGGTGACATGCCAGAGTGGGGAAGACCTGCTGAGGATTGGAGCGCCCGTTGGGCCGTGAAAAGAAAAGAGTAGCGCCGAGTCGTTGCACAGACTCAGACACAACTAATGTTTCGGCTAAGGTCTGAACAATAGCAGACTTGCCGACACCAGCGCTGCCACGAATCCAAAGGAGGCGCTTGTCACGGTCGGTGTTCTCGATCCAGTCAGTTGTGCGTCGTAATATGTTTATTCTTGTCTCGGGATGACAACGGGGTGGGGGATCACGTTCTGCTGAGTTGTACTCGGCACCTTGCATGATATAGCCATGAGTGTGTAGTTGCTGAAAGACTGGAAAAGTGTCGGTCAGTAACGTGGAGCCCGGAGATGAAGAGGGCATTTCTCACCCTCTGATGGATTGATTTGAGGTTGCGGGTATATGTTCTGCACTAAATTATCCATAAAGAACGGATTTTGGAATTGAAAGTTGTGGGCGTTGTGAAATGATCCACTGGTGGAATAATGACCAACTAAAGCCGGAATCAATACACGGTCAAGCCGGGAAAAAAGAGCCTCAAGTACCTTGTGGGGGTGAGTGGTGGGGAGACACCATAGTGTTCATCACTGGAACCGAAGGGACAGGCTGCGTCGTATGTCGCAGACGCTGCCTTGAAACGTTGTCCTCCGCATTGATCGAATTCAGTTTGCGTTTGCGTCCTGTCTTTCAGCTGATCAGCACCAGTTCCAACGAGTTGAAGGAGTGCATACGGGTGTATCCTCGAGATTGGGCTGTGCAGAGAAAGATTGTAATTCAGCAGTCGTCGGTGGGGGTAAAGGACTACGACTCTGTGAGTCTCTGAGTCGTAATTCCCGAGTCATATCCCAAGCATCTGGTGGCGAGCTTGAGGATGAAGCGGAGTTCAAGCTGGAATCTGGCATGTGAGACGAGCCTAACGTTGGTAAAGGTAAGGGCAGCAGATGAGCAGCTAAAGCTGTGATACTTTGACGCCTTCATCGTGGAATCCACGAGCCCAACCAGGCAAGAGCTGCTTGACGCCGAAAGTCAAATGCTTGATCGAGGTACATAATTACACCATCGGAGCTGGCGGAGTTGCAATAAATAAGCATCGGCGGCGTACGGCCCAAATGAACCTTTCAACACCCTTGCATTTCCTACAACTATTTTCTGTTTTTGGGATCTGCTTTGTCCTAAGTTTTCCGCTTCGTGTGACCCAAGACCTCATATATCGCCTCCAGATCACTAATTTGCTCATTGACGGATGATCAACAATCTTTTGATCAATCCTGTTTCGGGAACAACAAATCCTACCTCCAGAAAAAGTCGACTGTCACCATTACATTGACCGCTTTCTCTATCTAGCTATATAGCTGGAGGAAGTTGTTCGATATGACACGGTTCAACGTACATTTTTGGGTCGTTCTCATCGGCTGCAAGTACTATTTGCGAAGACCTCTCACCAAAGGCAATCACCGATATCATGACTCCGAGTCAAGCTGACGGCATTCAGCAAATCCCATTTATACATACTTACGACCTGCCTAGTTCCAAGTCAGGGATGTCCATCGGTACTCCGATAGTTTGCAAGTGACAAGCACTCGACGGCCGATCTTGGAGATTTTCCATTTTCCTGATTCCAGTCCCAGGACAACAGGTGAGCGATTGGTTCTTCTCTCGTTGTCTCGGGAAGGGACCATAAGACTGAAAATGCAACCTTAATACGTTCATCAACCTGTGTAAGATGAGATTATTCTCCACGTATTTTCCAGCCTCCACTTTTTTTTTGCCAAATCAGAGCATGTGTCGAAGAAATCACGATACAAAAAACGAGCCAGAGACAGACTAGACGAGAACCAGATGCGACACATGTACGGTCCTGCGGGGACACAAAAAGGAGGCGGAGAAGGGGTGCGGTTGCGCTCACGTTCACGCTCACGTTCACG
Source organism: Leucocoprinus birnbaumii (assembly GCA_027627405.1). Lineage (NCBI taxonomy): Eukaryota > Fungi > Basidiomycota > Agaricomycetes > Agaricales > Agaricaceae > Leucocoprinus > Leucocoprinus birnbaumii. The sequence continues at coordinate 27,099 of JANIEX010000160.1, read as the reverse complement.
TCCACGCTCACAATGCTCACAGACCGAGCAATTCGTTCCGCAGCCGCTTGACAAAACGCTGGACAAAACGCTGATCGCGTCCGAATCCTCGACACTGGCCACGTCCGAATCCTCGCCGCTGACCGTGTCCGAATCCTCATCGGAAGGGTAGACAATCGGAACACTTCGAATATCGAATTCGAACAAGCACGGCGAATAGTTGGCGGTACTGTCCGGGTGGTCCGGGTGAGTACATACACCAGGCGTGTTGTTGACTTCCAGCGATAAATGCCGAGTAAGTTAGCATGCGATAGAACTGGTCAAGGGGATTTATGACTGACTGGCACGGCCCATGGCTTGGATGGCGAGGAATGAAAGGTGCTTCGGATGTCGTTGTCCAACTGACGCGAAAACAGGAGGCATAATATAGTATCTAAAGTGTAGGCAAGTATTAGTAGTGATGTGCGAAGTTTGGGATGAGCTTACACTCAGGATAGAACTAGATGGGTTGCTGGGGAGGAGAGCTGGGTCAGAATGGAGGGAACGAGGCGTTCTCGTAGCGAATTATATACTGGCAACTACAACACGTGATGGAATATACTGAATGAGAGTTGTCGACTATTTTCCTCCTAGGAACACCTGTTTACTAATGATTGGACACACCAGTCCTCCAGCCTCCGGCGTACTGATGAGAAGGTAAGTATGCTGGCGAGTGGGACTTCTCTGAAAATACCCGGTTAAACTGAAGATTTAATCCTGAATGTTCTGAGAGGCGGGGCAGTATACCGGGTGGTATTGTGGGGTTGGCAAGAAGCGCAGGCTGATCTATGAGTTAATGCAGCGGCCAGCTGTATATGACGTTTTATTACCGTTCAGTTATAACATGTTATTCCCGACTTTCAGCGTTACACAGGAAACCTGGACCTCAACTGCTCTTGCGAGCGTTGAGAGGTGTCCGTGCGTGCATCCCTTAGGCAATCCACGCCCCTGCAAACATGACCCTGATAAGCTGCTAAAAACAGAATGGCGTATTTGTTCGGATTATGCACAAATGGCTTGTGTGTTCGCCTCTTGTACTCCTGCAGTTCGGAGTCCGAACCAAGGGAACTTCGGCGTTTCCAAAATACATCAAATACATCAACAGAATGTCTTTGTCACATGACATATATAATCAAGATATTTGTTTGGGGTGTGAGTTTACGAGTCTATTGCGTATCATAAGTCTAGTCATGTGCGCTATCAACTGTACTAGTAATGATACGCCTTGTCCTACCTTGTAAACTAATCCTTCTAAAACCGAGGTTAGCAAGGGATCTCTGAAGCGGTTTTCAGTCTCACCTTATCACCTGACGGAGGTGCTGCATTCTTCTCCTTCTCATTCTCTCGTTCATGAGAGGGTCCTGAACCAGCAGCTCTCACTGGAGAACCTGCATCATCTATCTTCTGGCGTTTTACTGGTGTTGGCGCCGCTGCAGCTGAATTTGGAGGTGAACGTGGCTGTGGTGGAGAAAGATTCATATAGACATTGAGGGTTCCGATCTCAAATGACGTCTCGATAACGATACCCGCTTCGGATCGTTTCCGTTTCAGGTGTAGTGCACTTTGGGTGGAATTGATGGTTTCCGGGGTTCGCACTGGCTCTTCCCCGCCCCCGCCTACCCTAGTAGATGTCGCGGTTGATGCAGTGATGCCGAGCGTAACAAGGAGCTCTCTCACTGCCTTTCCTACCTAAACGACATATGAAAATTCATTCCAAGGCATATAAGGGGTTGTAAGTAATAATCACTAACCTCTACAGCTACGACCGACTTGAGGGCATCTTCGTTTCGGAGAACCTCTTGCTCTGCCATTGAGAGCATTGTAGACATAGGCGGAAGACGAGTGTTCTAAGGTGCTAGTTAGTCAGCACAGCCATCACCGGCGATTGGAAGACGAAACTTACGTCTGCAGTTGAAACCGACTTCATGAAAGCCACGTCTGGGTCCGAGGCTGACTTCATGGAAGCTGACTTCATGGAAACGTCTTGGTCTTGGAAATGGTCCTCCCCCGGTTCGGTGTTTGGGCAGGAAAGGATGCTAGAAAATGAAGGCAAACGACTTTGAAGTCTGGAAGAGCCCATACTACTATCCAGGTATGATTGTGGGATATATGCTAGATGATCGATCGGCTCTTATATACTATCTTGCATCTAGAAAACAACGGTTTTGTACAACTATGCCTTTTCCAGATTCGTCCCCTTATGATTTTACTTACTAATTTGATCTCTCTCGTATAACCATCAACAGGATTATTACTAGCACTACCCGATCCAAATCTTCGAGACAACGTCAGCTATCGCTTTATTTTCTTTCAATCCTTCCTTACCGGGTTTTGTGGGGGATGATAACTCCTTCATGTCTTCAGCATCCCATACAGAACTCCGAAATTCGGGAGACCCGACCAGAATCTCTGAGAATTCCCTCGGAGTTACTGTCGATGATTGCTGCGGCAATCTAGCATGAAATCGGCCAATGGAAGCTCAAGCGCGATAGAAAGTGTCGTCCGAATAGATGAGTTGCTTTCTCTACAGCTCAGATTTCGATGAAGCTGGCTAACCTGAAATTCTTACAGAACCTGTTAGCCAGACCAGTAACCCGTATCCTCTCTTGATAGAGGGGAGCTGCATCAAGTGAGGTTTGAGTTCATCTCTGATTTTCCGCTTTGGTCGCTATGCAGAAAAGGTCCTCGGATTATTAGGCTTGATTAATTGATTGATTAATGTTATTTGCTTTGAGATCTACCTTGTTGCATGGTTGGGAACCGGTCTATGCTACCTTGATGCGAGAAGGCGATATAATAAACTGAGGAAAATGCTGAGAATTCTCTTCCCTTGGCTTCTGAATGAACTTCACGGACAATTGGCATGGAATATAGCTGACGTCTTTTATCGAGGTTCTAGGAGTAATGACAATGAAAGTTCTGAATAGCTGATCGGAGATGATCGATCAGGTAGGATCAGGTCGACTTGAAATGTCCCTGATCCGACCTCGACAGCTTCGTCTCAGTAGCACAAAAGAATCACCATTCAAAATCACAACTCTTCTAGCAGACATCAATATGTCTCCCTGTGCTTCCGCTAGAGATGGGGTAGAAACGACGCTGGTCTTTCTATACGCTAATTCATGAGAGAACCTCATGGCAAGACAATGACTTAGCCGACAACCTCTGCCCGTTTTCGCCGACCCTTCGGATAAGTCTTCTCTATTTCCGAGAAAGAGTCGACCATCGGTTTCTTTAGCTGTGTCCGAGCCTTCGCCATCATCAGCTCCAAGAAAATCTATATCCTGGGTGCTGCTTCATTCTAGAAGTTTGTTAAAATGCGACTAATTCTAACTTGCAATCTCCAAATTGTATCTCCGTGTTTAGGTCGAAATGAAATTAATGATGAAGCTCATTGACATGAAACATTGTCATTGTCATTTGAGGGTTACCTCCCTAAAAACCTGCCCTCAAAGTTGATCCAGTTTATTTCGCTCTAGGGTCTCGAAACAAGAATCTCGATTGTGACTATATAATCCGAATGACCAAGAACTACGGAAGCAGACGCAGAGAATCTCAGACATAAGACCACCGATCGGCAAAATAAAACAGAAAAGCGAAGAGAAGTCAAAGAATAAAAAGAGAGGTTTAGTAGTTTGTGAGCACACGGAGCTAAAGAAAGTAAATCAGCTTATTCTCGTGCGAAACAGTGATAAGTCCTACCATCGAAGCTGCTACTAGGAGATTCACATCCTATTGCCACGTTTACTCCCATTGACACTGTAGAAGGGTTTCCATATCATGTGCAATGGCATAGCAATATATTGCGAAAGATAGTCAAGGTGAGTATGGGATGAGAGATTGGTCGGAAGCACTTCAATGAGAGAATAAACTCCTTATCTTCTAAATAAGTACCGTACTGCTTATGCACTTGCCTTATAATAGCAGTCTCTCCTTCTGGTTGTATAATCTTTCCACAACTTCGCTTCGGAGCGGCTGTCAGTGGTACACTCGACAGCGAAGTATAAATCGCCACTCTGGAACCCCAGGGATGAATTGTTCGGAATCGACTAATCAGATCTGTCAGCAACCCTCCCTGTTCTAAATTGCTTCACAAAGTTTAGCTCGATCACTCTTGATTGACTTACTACCGATCTAAGATATCTCGATCACTTGATGTTGGGTCCTTGTTCCAAATCTTGCTCGCTCATCCTGAGGAACGTTTGGGCTAAATTGCTCACGTAGACCCATAGCCTTTTCATCAGCCACGTCTTAGATCTTGGCGATGGTTTGTGTTGATTGAGTGTATGTCTGGGAGCGTTGGGTGGAGTAGGCAACCATAGCTGCCATAGCTCTCTACTGTTCGAAAATATATTTAACATCGGCCTCGGGCCTGCCTTCCATAAGTTTCCCCCTCGTAGACATGCCTATCGTACCTTTCCGATCCCCTACCCAAGAACGCGCGCAGCTATTCGATGTCAACGAAGAAGCCATTCGCCTCTTTCTTCTACATGTTGCCGAAGATAAGCCCTCCTCTCCGCGCGAATGTGAGCATGGCCAGTGGCCAGTGCGTCTCTGTTTATCAAAGAAGAAAAAGTCTTCCATGGAAAACATCGGCCGTTGGTACTCATTTGTGAGTATCGTATCTTCACTAATGACGTACCATTATTCACCTTTCACCCAGTGTGGTCTTTGTAAGAAATGGCGATGGCTTTCCCCTCGACTTGATGTCAATATGCTCCTTCGAGATGAACATTTTGCTACCCTCATAGCCACTCATGAATCCTTGCGAAATTTTTCCCGTGCTCGGGCAACAAGCCGAGTCGTGTCAGGCATTAATCAAACTCCAACACCTGGTCCTGAACCTCGAAACCGAACAAGGTCTTCAGGCGGATTCGTCTCTTCAGCGTCTCCCGCTCACGGTAGAGCCATTCAAAAAGCTCGAGAGAGTCGGATGAATCGGGCAGGACCCTGTCAACGTTTGCCAGGGATATTTAACTCTCTGCCGCAAACATCGGTTACGATGACACTTATCTTCTGGACTCAGGTATAGAATGATTTATCTCCGTATGTCACTTCACTCATTTCGTTGTCAGGACTCCGTGAACCCCTTCTTCGTTGAAGTCCCCCGATCTGCAGGAGAAGCATTCTGTCTCAGGGACCACAAGATGCTTCTGGGACAGTTTGATGTGGAACAAGTTGATGCGTATGAAATCTACAATAAGCTGACCCGGTCGTGGAATGGTATCCGCTGGGACAAACCCATATTTCCTGGAGGAGAGGATGTGCTATTCTTCAGGCTTCAGGGTGTAACTTCTCTACCCAGGCATTCTGCGCTGATATCGTCCTTTTCTTAATTCTTTTTCCTTCATGCTTGATATTTTCTTCTTTACCCGGATTATGTCACGTTAATTCGTATGTCTCCACAATCAATTTCCCGATTTGGTTTGGCAAATCGCGAAAAGCGCCTATTTGTGATTTGTATTGTACACTTCTATTTCTAAATTGTTTGTCGATTAAACGTGTCTACTACATGCACCGTGTACCCAACTTTCCCTTGAGCCTCTCTTCCTTGTTTTGTTGTCTTTCATTCATTCAACCAACGAGGACAATGAGGTGGTATAGAATATGAGAGTTGTCCAATCAGACCTCAAATAATTGGGATTACTCACCCGAATCGCGGAGACCAAAAGAAGTGGGAATAATACGCGAAAGTCACAGTGGATTTCGGCAGAGAGAGAGAAACAGAATGATGACAATGCCACCACAAGGACAAACAAGACGCACAGCATATGAAATTATAGCTATTTAGTATTCCAGTTGGTCGCACACGATTGAATAGATGATCAATTCTGTGGAAGAACCCTCCATTCTCACTCTGCTCGAAGTCGGGGACTGACATTCAATAAAACGGGTAAGTTCGTTTTTCTGCATGTGCGGAGTATAACTCATCCAACGTGACATGGATGCTCTGCATTTCATTCTTCCATGGCCAATATGTATTACCAGTCCCAAGGAGCCGTTGGGCGAAATACAGGAGAAGCCATTATCGCCCACTCCTGTATATGAAAGGGGTTGTCTTGATGTATTCGAACAACGAAATACTTGGGGAAAACACCACAGCAAAAGAAGTCCTCGCACCGATAGACAGCGGAAGTGACGTCGAAGTGCGCCAAGCACGGTTTCTCACAATGAGGTTCTATTTCCGGGCGCATCGCACTCGAGGACGCTGGGTGCCGGCAACTTCCGTTATAAGGCACCCTTGCTCAAAACCTGGTCAGTGGGCGTGTATTGAAGCACCAGGAAAAAACCCCAAGCCACGAGGTGAGCGAGCGACCGACGGCGAAGGGGCGAATTCTCATGAAGATAATTGGAAGATAATGCATCTTGTTTATTTTCAACTTTTCGTGAAAGTCGGCCACAAATATCACTGGTGAGAAAATACAACAACGAAGTCAAGCAAGGTGTGGGCGAGGAATGTATTCCGCGTCGTCTAATTGACTGTAGTTATGATGGATTCCAGTGCCGAGATCATCATAATGCTCATCGAAGCCCCAGGGTGATAATGTCCCAATAGCATATGTAATACGGAAACGAGGATCACAGCTCGGAAGCACCTTGGTTCTTGGTCGTTCCCGCCTATCTCCTACTATTATTATTGTGGCCCTTAGTAAAAGTGAATCGGAGATTTCGCAGACTGTACATTCTACATCTACTTCGACCCGAGATCTAAGTCCGGCGATTAAAAGTTCTGCATCCAGGGTGATGTCATTGTTCAGAAATAGAAATGGATAGAATATAACAACAGATTGGATCAGGAAATCGGTTACAAGGTATCTGAGCATCAAATGTCATGGAATTGATACTCAAAAATATGTCAATCCTGAGAAAGCATCAATTTGGAAAACAGGTCGCAAGAAGATAGAATAGTTCACAATGACTACGCGAAGTCAGGCATGACGGTGACTCCTTGAAGTCTGAACAAAAGCTCCGTCTCTGTCCTGGGAAATATGGATCTCGACCAAAAAATGGGATTCCATGACCGAGTAATCTTATTGTATACTTCAAAGCCATCAACCTGCTCTATACCGAAAGCTCCGAAGATTAATTTGTGGTCCTCGAGACAAAACGCTCCGCCTGCTGTGCAGGGAACTTCAATAGAACGAGCACCCATGAAGTTCTCATTGTAAAGGAAATGAGTCGAGTTTTACATGAAGTCGCTGGGAAACAAGCTCGAGGCTCACCTCTATCCAGAATTTGAGAGTAACGGACTTAGAGAGGGAAGGCGCTGCAGCAGTCGAAGTGCCAGGAAGTTGGGACGAGATGGAGAGACCTCCAAATAAATTCGCCATTGATTCATCGCTGTCTAATCTCCCTGGAAGCCCTCGACTGGGGTAAGTTTGACCACCACCATAGCAAGGAGTGACGCGCAGGGAATTGCGGATGGCAATGAGAGTGGCGAATTCCTCGTTCTTAAGAAGATCGGGAATGCTCAAGGGGGGGGATAACCACCGCCACTTTTTACACGAGCAGCACTAAATCACACGAATTGAGAACTGATAATACAGCAAACGAGGTTTGACTTACAAGCCCATGCCAGCGTCCGGCATTACCCAGGGGTGCATTCTTCCTTTTTGCAGTATAAAACCTTGGAGTGACACCGCCGTGGCCACAGGAGGCCGGGGCGAGATCATTCTTTGCGAGGGGGAGAAGAAAAGCGGTTATTTTCTCCTCATTGGCATTCCAGAGTGCGGAAAGATTCTTGTGCAGCTGAGAGCAGGGAGACCGAGGCATATGGGGATTCTTCAGTCGAACAGTCAAGGAGGCCCTTTGCAGTAGGATAAATACGTATTCTTTCAATCAAGATGATACATGTCTCGAAAAGGTCTTCGACATATATGATGACATGGAATGGAATACAATTAGTCTATTACAATAATGGAAACCGAGATCCACGAGTATATTATTATCTGGATTTGGCATCGGATCTAAGAGATCTGCTAGTGGCTTCTAGTAGGTTTCGGGTCAAGATGACAGGCTTTGCAAAAAAGCGCTGCGCTTCATAGAGGTAATTGATGCCGGGAAACTCGTGGATGCCGCGGCTGACCTCAGGCTGATGAATGTTCGGTGGATGAGTCCAGCAAACAAACGCTTCTAAGGTATGAAGAAAATGATATAGCGTGAGTTATCGAGCTACTTCTTCCTATTTTCGAATGATACTAAAACTGGCGTTTCCTGGAACCCGAGTAGCCTTCAGCCCAATGCAACTGCCCGCCCTTTGCGGGTGTTTCTCAAATGGCTTACTCGAGCTGCTGTTTGGACGAATGACCAGGCTCGGAGCAATTCTAATACGAGCTGAACGCCAACTTTCTCGAGGATGACAGTTTACCACAGTTCCCTCCGGCAATGATTCACGTGGAGAATAAGAAACAAGGTGGGCTTCGTTGGAGCGAGGGTGCTACTGTGAATTGCAGGACACATGGTGAGAATTTCCTTGTAATAAGAGAAACGGTGCAGGTCATCGTTATCTTCTCGCCTAAAGTGGGTTAATATGTCGACGGGACAAACACCAAACTGAATCGAAGTCAGGAAATATACCCCCATTAGTGCTGCTTCTGGAAGGGTAACAATATGACGCTGAGAACGGCAATTGAGATTTGATAGCTATCCTCAGTTCCCTAATTTGATTACTTCCGTTATATATTGTGTATCAACAGAATTATGGGCTAGTATACCAGCCATGCCCACCTCTGCCAATACCTCCCTCTCTTCCCAACCGTCTGCATCCTCCATCTCGGCAGTCACGGAGAATGTCTCTCACGTTTTGCCCATAGACCCCCAACCTCTCGCCTACACCGACGCCTTGACTTCTCTATCTCCATCTCCTTCCCCTCCGCAATCAACACAACCATATGCTGCTATCGCACCAGAGGTGCCAACACGCTTCGAAGCTCCTACATCCTCCAGAGCCAGATTTGCAGTCACGGAGAATGTCTCTCATTCTTCACCGAGTTACTCCCAAGCTCTTACCCGGAGCCTTAACACTCGTTCTTCGTCTTCTCCGTCCGCGTCTCCTTCCCCACCCCCTTCGACTCAGCCATTTACTTTATTGGATCAGCCATCAGATACAGCAACTCCGATTCCTGTCACTCCCACAGCTCGTGCTCTCCAAGAGCGTGCTATCCAGACAGAGGCACCCAAGAATAAACGCAGGAGGTCTACTGGAGACTTCGTGTTTACGTCAACTGTGGGAGATATGTCTGACGTTCGAGTCAAGTTAAACTTTTGTCGCCATGGATGTACTTCAGGCGCAGCTGTGGCAGCCAAACGAAGGAAGCTGACAGGCGGTAAAGCTGAGACCACTGTTCCTGCAGGAAGCGAGGAGGATCCTTTTGTTCTGAGTGACTGATGTAGTTTTTCAGCCAACTCGGCAGCAAATTGTGGTCAGTTCAGCATTCCCTACTTAGTAAAACCATACTCACAGCCTCACCCGTAGGTTGAGCTGTGGCCTAACCCTCAATAGTAATCCTTATCTTGCTCATTTTCATGCTTAGCGCCGTAACTACACGTAAATGGTCCCTTGAGAACGTTGTACTTGGTAATCGTTTCCCTGTATTGTCTTGATAATTTCAGCCATTTTCGTTTCGGTATCACCAACGCTTGTCTCGGTCTGGTCTGGTCATCCCGCCAATTCTTCATCTGGATCCGGTATCTCACTTGTAGTCGATGTAGTCGAATATCTTCTTTTGAATGCATAAGCGTACTTCAAACGCAATGTATTATGTATTAGCCATGGTCTTAGCGGGAAATATGGTTCTGAGCTCAGGTTTTGGAAGCAAACCGATTTCTTCACGCCTTGAACTTGGAGCCTTGAAGCCCAATAACATATGAAATACCCGGATGCGTTTAAGCACTTGACGATGGAAATACGTCTAACGCTACTTTTATCAACGACAAGTGCTGCTGAGTTGCTAGGGGCAGATATAAGATTGCCGAGATATACAGTTCCGATACGAAAATGTAGAATGACGTTGTGAGAATAACTCAGAGCTAGATTTGATCTTCACTCGGTATTCGCCCGAAAGGGGCGTGCCTAAAAATGGAATTCGGGAAACAGGGTCTCAATTAGACATTGTGAATGTGATCGGGATCGCTGCCACTGATAATACAATGAGCGAGGCGATTGTATTAGTCATAGAGCTTTAGCGCTCGCGCCGATATCTGTCGAGCCGTTTGTGCCCAATCATCCGTCAAAGAAGTTGCTTGTTCTGAGGAAGTATGTCAAACCTTCTAGACTCGGGGTTACCGAGTACCAGATTTTTGGACAACAGGTCCAAGAGAAAACACTATTCAGATGTTTCCACGTTAGAAAGGTAACGAAAGGGGAGTCACTAGTAGTGGAATTGACCACAGAGCGAAGCGACTACGCTAGTCACGGAACTCTGACCAGCATCTACCAAGTAAAGGTTTAACCCCAGCGAGTTTGATGGTATCCAATTATGGTTATGAATCATGTCAAGGCGTGGTTTGTCAGGGAGATTGTCGATTAGAGACCAATACCCGAATACCAGATATCTGATCAGTAGACCTGAGAGAGCTTAGCTAACTCGTTGTCTTACACTGCGACACAGTGCTTAGAGTATCTGCAAAAGAAGAGACACCCACAGCTGATAAATCTGACCGCAGAGCGAAGCAATGGCACTAGCCACGGAACTTTGGTCCTGGCGCCGATATCCACCTAGTGAGCTGTACTTTTTTTATTCATGGTTCAACGTCATGCAAAGACGGCTGTCTTGGGCAGTGTCAGTCCTCCTAGACCAGTGAACGAAAGCCCATATCTGATTAGTAGAACTCAGGAGAGTAACCGGTGGTTCAGCTAGCCCAACATGCCCAGAATATCGGTGAAATGCGCGCCGTATTCACGCAGCGAAGTTCATCTATCGTGGCTTGTACAAGGGGAAAGACTTGTCTTCTGGTGCTAGTCACGCGCCCCTAGTCACGCCTTGCCTTCAAGTACTGGACACACTTAAACCCATATCAATCATAAGACTTGCACAACTGCAGAAAGGACCTCGCCAGTGTGAAGAGCAAAAGAGTGTCGCTATCGATGACCTGACCCCGGGAAATCAGTGATTGCCTCTGATGGCGGTATGAATCGCATTTCCAAAGCCACTAATGCCATACCATATTGAGAGAGACAGGCGTGTAGAAAGAATGTTCGACGACCGCATTGAGCTGAATTCAACTGATCTACAGTAATTGGCTGGTATGATTCATGATGATATTGTAATGTTTAGAGACCCTGGCAAACACAAATTGTCAATGGCCCAAAAGGTGCTTCTGGTACTAACTCTTAACAGTCGATTACGTTAGCATTCATTCAAAAACCCAGACGACGGGGGATGAGGTGCAACCCCATGTCTGCTTCGCCCGAATATATCACCCACTTCTCCTTTGACATCGCCTTTGGCATCGACGTCCCGGCGACGGGACAAGCCTCATCTCCACATCCCGATTCCCATCCGTTCGACACATCCGACTCATTCGACCCGTTCGTCTCTGGGTCTATCTGTCTACCCTCGCCGGCGGTCGAAGCCGGGAACGACCTTAATTCCAATCAGTCCGCTCCAGCGGCTGACACCACGCACAAAGAGCCAGTAGCTCGCGTGCTTCTTTATCAAGAGGTCAGCTTTTGAACTCATGGCATGAAATTACGTGTTGTGAGCTAATATTCACTCCTTAGCCTCACCAGTACCCCCGAGAATATTTCTTTGCGGTCCAAAACGGTCATTTTTCCCTTTCTGGTAGCCTGGAATTTGTCAGAGACACCAAGTATATGGTGGATGACTTCGAGATCTTCGATCCCTGGATGGGCAGGTTTACCAGTTTCCCAATTCTCACAAAGTGGGAATCCCCCTCTGAAAAATGCCCTTTCTTGGTTTTGAAATCAGCAAGGGTCTCGGAGGAGGACTGCCCGGGTCTTTTCCAGTTGACGCAGGAACTGGATGATGCTGTTGAAGCCTACCTCACTCACAGATTCTACATCGACTCACCGTAGTCACATTCGTAAGTGTCTGTAAAAATCATAATGGAAAAGCACTGACAATGCATTCCCACCTGCTTGTAGGTTTAACTCTCAGTATTGCGAGTATGCTGAATATTTCCTCGTAACCTTTCGTTTCATGCCCAGCGCGTATTTTAAATTTCCACTTTGAGAGAGACGACCTGCCGTCATAGTAGAGTTCTTAGCTGTATTGAAGTGTTGTGGACTTCAGAAATATATTTCCCATGGACGACTTGGCTAGGTACTTTCGCAACGTCCATTTATGACACCCGTACTATCTCAATTGAGCGACATCCAAGTCAAAAGAAGAAATATGTGGCAAAAGAGTTCTCGGATACCGATCAAATAAGCGCCTTCCTGGAGATTCTGAGTGGAGCACAGAAGGTAAACGACTTTTTGGGGGGTATTCTAGAGAGATCTGGATAGAATATAATTTATACAGAGGGCAGAGGAGTAAACATGATAGTGGGCGATATTTGGAATCTCCAAAGGCCGCAAAATGGAGTATTGATAATAATAGTCACTGTAAAAAGGAAGACTACGCAGAATCGCACCGATTGCAAAATCACCTACCTTATAAGTCGTGGAAAAAGGGCGTTAATGGTTTAAGGAAATATAAGATCCTAACGAGATCGTACCATAGAGGCGTTCTTAAAAGGCATGTCTTTCTACCGTTCACACTTATATTCCTCGGTGCCTAGCTATCAGAACTGAGAGTAGGAGTAGGGCGCATGGGCGAGAGAAAGGGTGCTGGTGTGCACGGACCGTTAAACCAGTAATTTATGTGGGCAGGCATGTAACGAGACATACAGAGCGGGGCCATGAGGAAGGCGGCCAGGGTCAGCATTGACGGGGATCATACCAACTACTGGATGCATCAGGCTAGACTCCGGATCGAGGACACGCGGGGATACATAGGGTTACATACCCCTCAGAACCTGACGAGAAGCAACTCAGACGATGGCGAGATCGATGAAATATTTATTAAGCCTTCAGAGGGCACTGGAGATCTATTCTCGTACGTTCATTCTAAATAACCGCAAGCCCTAGACGGTACTAAATAGTGCACATCAATATGAACACCATCAGAGAACAGTGCCAGCTTGGCAACATCAAAGGGGGGGGTCTGATATCGTTAGAATTGAAAGCGGCGGTCAAGGAGGAAAAGGTGAGATGTTGAGAAATTCTAAAACAAAGGAACATAAGTGATGCTAGTGGAATGTTTTAGAGAAGAGCGATAATTAATCATGTCTGACGAAACCTAGAAGGATAGGACTATAGATCAGGCGAAGAACTTTCACGCGGAAACACCGCAGTGAACTAAGCGTGATGGGGATCTAAATTTCCCCGAACCGGTTCCTAGGCTCAAAACAGTTAGGCCCTTCAAGAACTCTCAGGGTTGCATACAACGGTCGGAGCATTTGCTCGTCCTTCCTTCTCGATAGCTATTTACATTATGCGATGCGAACCAACTGTAGGCCAAAAAAACAGGAAATATATTCCCAGACGAGATATGAGCGTAAGAATAGAAATTAGCTCACAGGTTTGCATCTGGTTCTATTCTATTATTCTATACGTCCTCCCGCTACCTGGGTAGAGCTAGGCATAGAATCCATGTCACCAGGTCGTATAGGTCCCATCAAAGATGTATTCACTGGCTATGACCTTCCGTCGCCGACATGTCAGTGATATATTGATCTTGGGACAAGACCAACCGATATAAAATTGTCTCAGAGATTACATGATTAACTTGGCGACTCTGGCTCGAGATTCAATCTCAACATCCCATAGAAATGCAGTCACACGGAACCTTCCGGGCTGTGAGCTGAACGCTTTGTACCACCCCGGGCTTACCATCAGCTGACTGACAAACTGACAAGAGAGTTTGCAACGCATGGCGGAGGCGTTGCCGCACTCCCTCCCTTCCGAGCGAATTTTTTTTGCGGATACATCTGTCGAGACATAGCGTAGTGCAAATAGTCCAGACACTGTAGCTACTGTAGCGTATAGTAAGAAAAGTCTCTCCAGATATATATGAGCAGTGGTGAATTAACGCCAGCTCCGAATACCTGTGGGACATGATCTCACTTGTCCCCTCTCTCATGCCTACACTGGTTGTGTCACAGTCCTGGAAGCTTTGGCACTGTCTAGCACACTCACTCACGGGGAGAGACACCGATCTACTAGGGACCGACTAGGGCTGCCGGTGAATCTCTCTCCTTTGGTAAGCCGGGCTAATACGCTTCGCCAGATGATTTACGTCTCTAACCTCCAGTCCAGGAAGTCCAAAGGCAACTTCGATCGGCCGTCGGTAGTGATTGAGCAAGGAATCTCTCACAAGTTTCGAGAATATATTTATGATCCTACACCTCCGAAAGGCACAAAAAGTGGGTGGCGCGTGGACTCGGCAAGTGCCCAATTTTCACTAGTACCCAGTCGCTCACAATAAGAGATGGGCCGTCAGCAGGCGTCGACAAAATGGTCCAATACTCACCTCATCCCTGGCTCCTGACAAGCTGAAAATACGCCCAGTATCCTGTACCCAATTCGACTGAGTGGGGGAAAGTCTACCGCAACATAGCCGTGAGTAGTGGATAAGCTTACTAGCCTCCTGCAATCTATAAGCGCTCACCTTGGCTGCTGTCCACCACAAGAACGTCCAGCAAATGTCGTTCCAAGGCCTCACAACCAACAGTTATCGTCCAGATGTGGGGTGCGTCATTTGACTCGAGCCTGTCGTGCATGTTCAAGAGCTCACACATAGCCCCGAGAATCAGGATAAGAAGACTTATCAGTCATCGAAATACTCGAGCGTAGCTTGGCAGGGAAACTATAAGGGGGGGCTCTGTGAGCGGTATCAATTCCTTCATGGCTTACCAGTACGTTGCCTTCAGGTTCAAAATTTCCGCTACCGCTCACTGCACAGTGTTGACAAGCCTGCCTCTTTGTACCCGGACGTAGCAATGAAGACGTCTATTAGCCCGGGTATCTAACACCCTTCGCGAATGTCGACGCCTTGCAAACCTATGTGGTACATTTGCGAATCAAGTGCCACAGATCACCGACTGGTCACCCGTAGTTGAGGCTGTTTCCTAACACCCAGCGCCCTGAATCAGAAGTCTTCCAACGCCTCAACAACCGGGTACGTGTCGATGAAGCGATGTACGATTACTCACTACTCCCCTAGGCATTTTGCTTCTATAGACAATTCACCACCCCATATCATACGCAGCGTTCCGGTGCGGTAGCTCACACCAGTATGGCGTGTCAGTAAGGTGTTATAGTTATCCGAGAATACCATTCTGGGGCTATCGCGAACTTGAATATATGGTCGATCAGCATCAAGAGTCATTGGGGGTTGAATGCAATCAATTGATGACCCCCGACAACTTGAACGATACATACATACTGAGATCAGGGCAGTGGTCGAGGCAAGCCAGGCCCATAGCTCTACATTCCACCATTGTTGCTTCATCTCAACCCATATATCAAGGCCTTTCTTCAGGCTTCTCGTTTCTTACAACTTATTTCGTGAGATACTCTCTATCCAAAGAGCCAGGAGTTCAGGGTCATTGGTGATCAGGATAAAAATAGACAAAGGCGGTCCAGTTCGTTTGTCAAACCCCAGCAACCCTGCATCTCAAGCCGCAGAAGGTACAACATGGGTGTTACACTTGGATCGATCTGTCTTCAGATTCCAATCCTTGGTAATAGATATGATTTACCTTGATATTCTTTATTTACTCATGTGACTCCCTTTAGCTCTTCCGTTTCTCACTAGATCGCGTTAGCAGTAGGTGTAAAGTCTCTCAACTAGGCTTCTGACCTGCTCCACTACAAGGAGGAGAGATTACAATGGGGGGGCTCAATGTTGAGGCAGGAAAGAAGTATCGCTATGTAGAGACTGCTCAGGATCACAGGAGTCTAGTTTTTTGTACGAGAAGCTCAGGTATCGACCGCCTCATTGCGCGTAAAACTTCCTTTCGATTACGTGACAATGTCCTGGGGCTTGTAACATTCGGACTAAATGGTGGTACATCATGACCCTTGAGGGTGTTGGGTTCGAAAGATTCATGGTGGCGGCCATCTTCCAGTAAGGACGTAATTGGTACCACTTCCATAACTATCATATTTTGCGGCGAAAACACAGATAGGACCATATGACCTCCACAGTGCCGTGAGACGAGGGTGGAGCACCTACCGGCCGGAATCGAGCACAGGAGCTACTATCCCCATCCATTACTACACTTTACTGGATATATATTCTTAATCAGGGAGACAATCAACCATTGAGTGGGTTGTTGGGTGAAAAACCTACACCAGCACCTTCTTACTAAATCCTTTCGCACTAGATCTTATGCTGGAAGGTCTGTTGAACGGACAGACAGACAAATTCATCCAAACTGCCAACTCTGGGACAGTTAAACCATGTGTAGGCACCATCCAATTTTACAGAGACATCTAAGTCCCAAGCATTATTTCGAGATATTATGTTGGTGAGTACCAGCGAGTAATTGAGAAAGCCATGGGAACCCAAACAAAATCGTCGATGAAACGTGAAGAATGGACGTGTCTGCTTCTTCGCGCTAAACTGCCGTATGCTCGGGCTTGAGATCACTCTTTGAATTGGGTGTCGTACCACTGAACATCACGTGTGGCATCTCCTCAATCTATGGGTAGCCTCCCCAAACTACGGGTACCGAAGAAGGTCTCTGCTTTTTCCTTCCGCTCACTTACTCTCCCCCCTCCCAGTTCTGCCGGCGATATAGTCCATGGTAAGCTCGGAAATGATTTATCTGGTGGCTTCGCTTGGCTAGACAGCTTACCACCTTATCCCTAGCTTGCCTTTTTCAAAAGATGGTCACATCGCACAGACGTTCAAGACTCTGCGAATACGAAACCCGCCTCACATGGAGACCCTCGCCTCAAATCCAGGGTAGGCAACCTTCTACCTGTGTGCAGCCACTCCTAAGTATTTTATAACAGCGAAACTCCCAGTCACCCCGGGAGAATGAAAACAGTCAAGGGCTCTGCTCATCGGCACCTCCAGCACTTCCACGATGTCAAAGCCTCCCACATGCATCCTCTGTAGGAGGTTCCAAGTCCGTGGGCGGGAAAGACTCGCGTCCTCCAAGCCTTTCCCCCTTCCAGGAGATCCAGGAAGCGGAGATCGTTCCGGACATAGCTCAAGCCGTCTCGTCCGGTGCTCCATTAATACCTCCCTCTCCTATCCCGGCACAAATGGTTCGTATTGATCTCCACATCCATTGGGAAGAGCTTATTCTGACAAGACGGGCTTTCAGCCAGCTGGTCCTAAAAAAGATGATGAAAGCATTGCCCGGAACTCCCAGTCACTGGCGTCTATTTGGGAGGGCATTCCGCATCCCTGTGCGACTGCCATCGAGGTCATCGAGGTAAGGTTCAGCCAAGTCGTTGACCAGCTTTCATAATTATAAAGTCTATAGGGACAAACAGTAGATCAAGAAGTTCATTCGAGTTGCCCTTCGAGCTCCACCGACGAGCTCCCTCCTTCAGACAACTCAACAGCTGATAGTCAGGTATCTCGTTTTATAATCAGACCAGTACAGCACAATGAACACCAGGCTTCTAGACCCATGAAGACGAGGCAGGCTTCAATTTGACTTGTTCGTGGTTATCGCTATCGCCGGCTCGATCATCCGCCGGCGCGCATTCTCCTCCAGACGACTCAGTGGCCACAGGCAATGGTCAGGTATCCGTCGTTTTATAATGAGATTTGTCCAGCACACTAACACCAGGTTGCTAGACCCATGAAGAAGAGGCAGCCTACATCAGGTCAACTCGCTCGTCGCCGTCATCGACTGGAAATTCCGCAATGTGTTTACCATCTTCCTCCAGCCATAGCAGCGTCCTCTTTATTACCGCGCCGAAACACCGTTGTGGCTATTGCGAGGAAGAATGCTGCGCATGGGATTTCCCAGATATACCGCCTATTCTTGATTCTTCTGTGGGATTTCCATCTTCCTATACGCCAAGCCTGCTGCGCAAAACCTATGATCAGCTGATAGCGCTAATGGAAAAGCTCGACAAGCAGGTATGGACGCTCAAAAATCGGTGGGACCCCGTGAATCAGGTATTGGGTTTGGATCCTAGGCACGTCTATTTTAACACCGAGCCCGAACGTCCTGCACGGGATAATAAGGAACTTGTTGTGTTAGTTCACCAAGAGGTCGTCATTGAACTCGGGAACGGACCAATTAGTGAATGGGCAAATAGTACCGTTATAGCGGCCTAGCATCTCTCACTTTTGTGGTTCTGCGCACAGATCACGACCTCCTTTCTTTGCCGCTCCCTAGTTTGTGACCTTTCCCACCTCATGTTCGCTCTTTCAACTCAACCGCCTGCCGTTCCCTCGCTATTTTCTCACTGTTCCACGATTTATTTTGACTCTTCTGACAGCAAATCATACTACAGCTTAGCTAGTAGTAGGCTAGTGAAAATAATATTCTGGTGGATATATTAATAATAAACCAATTTTGGACCTAGGGGCCGACCGTAATAGAGAGACCAGGATATATAATACCCCAACTCCGATGAAGCCGTTGGGTATCTATTACCCAAGTGGCCAAGTGGCTGTCAGAGACTCACAAGGCTAATTGGCAAATTAAAATGGTTTGGGTCAGACCCAGATGATGTGCGATCGAGTAACGGGCGAAATTGAGTACCGGGCGGTTAGTGGTCAATTGCGTGTGCAGTCAGCCGCTCCACGTTTAGGATTCACACAATAAAAGTCAACGTAAGTTTTCAACTTTCAGCCCTTCCTCGGTTCTTTGCTTGTAGAGCTATTTTAGTGTATCCCGGTACGGCTTTTCCAGGGTGTGGAACACATATACTGCTCGGTAAACCGGTAAATGCCTTGGGTTTGCATCGGTCATGAATACAGCACCAGAGCTCAGTGCCGATAAATGCTGTCAGGCTATTTGGCGCTTCTGGTATACAATTATCATTAGATATGATGAATGAATGGCTGCTGCTCAGTGGACTGCTGGGCTTCTTTCAGGTTGACTACGACGTAAGATGGGCTTTGACTCTAGATAATGTACAAGTAGGGACGACGGAGATTTCGAAGATCTAGGCTGCTGATGTCCTGTCAATGGTGACAGTTCTGATAAGCCTTTCTTGTACAAGGTCGTTAAATACCACACGCGAGAAGAAATGACAAGGCAGCAAGCAACACGTGCTAGCCGTCCAACGAGAAGCTCAATTGCACTGAGGCGGAGCTGATAGAAGCTCGTATGGAAGAGAGGGTTTGAATGAACGAATTAAGCGACAGTGGACTTTCTTGGGTGTGTAGATGATTCGGCACTGAGGCCCGGGCGAAATAGCGAGTTAAATCAGTACCGTCAGTGCATTTTTCGTAGCCCATGGATGTCAACATCTTCTATCGGTATGTAATCGGAGACAACTCATGCCTGCACTTCTAAGGCCTTTGGGTGCGCGGCGGGATCGTCTGGGGTTCTTTCTGGACGCTGATCACTAGAACTAGGAGTGGTGGATGGATCAGCGTGAGATTGAATAGACTATCAATCCATCTAGCGAGGGGACTAGTGGAATTGCAACCGACGTCAAAACGCCACGGTTGTGATGTCATAAACACAACGGTTCGCCACCATGCTGCAACTCGAGCCAACGGTGTTCTTCTCTCAACTTCCCAATCCCGGATGTGCTAGCCCATCTTGATTCCACCACCAAGTGGGCTCAGGGATCCGGATATGGCAGGAACCTCAGAAAGAACCTCCGTTGAGCTGAGTTTGGATGCTATACGAGCCAGATAGTAACCAAGTTTGCCAGCCAACGGAATACATCGAGGTGGATTCTATATCAGACACATTGAGAGCGGGAATGGATCGCATCAAAGGCCAGACTCGAGTTCTACTGCTGACCCACAAGTCTCTGAGTCTGAGGAGATCCACGATTGTCAAAGATGGTCATTATTCCATTACTCGCTATTACTCGTAACCTCGAATGGCAATTTTGAATTTGACTTCCTTGCTACATATCTTTAAGATCCAAGGTTTGAAGGCCGCCGAATAAATTGATGGTACAATGGAGTTAATCCCAGCCACAGTGCCCATGAAGAGGAGTCCTTTTCATTTTGAAAATACAAGTGTTATTTTGCGTGATAGGTCTACATGTATAGGAGGCTACATGATAGCCAGGGAAAGAAAGATCATATTTGAATTTATCGTCTCTCGAGCACGTGCATGTTTAGGGCTGGCGTTTGTCTATGCTGAGTCAGTGCCGGTTTGCATGGCTAAAGAGTGCTGGAATGCGTGAACGTCACTGGCCCGGGGCTCAAAGCGCCTCGTCTAATCCGCACAGCCCAAGACTCTTGACCACTGACACATGCCTAAGCGCCTCCCCTAGTTCCAATTCCGCGGAAAGCTCTGGCATCAATCATCCAACACTTCCTTTTCGCTATCATATATATATCTGCAGTTGAACATCCAGTAGGGTCATCTTGTATCAAAGGCACCAATCGAGCCTTACAACCCTACCCTATGGCGACCACTCAGGGACTCGAGAGATTGTGATTAATCTTACTCTGACATAATGCCTGAGGTATGGAAAGTGAGCCATAAGGAACTCAAGGCGCTCAATTTCGTTGCACAATTAATATGGAAAGACAGCACGTCGAGATGCACCAGCCGCATCTTAACTACTCGGACAGGTAACCAGTCTCGAAAGGTAAGATGAGATTCCAGGCTGAGTTTAGCGTGAAAGGACGATCAGCAACAGGGTCAGGCATCCACTCCGACAACATGGCCACGAGATAGAAGGCCGAAAAAAATCTAACTGTGGAGGTCTGACTATGGAAGAATGTATCGTCACTCTACACCTCCACGGAGTGCGGAGTGCATCTAGTACTACTCCCGGACTTATTGGCCATATCTATGTCGAGGGTCGAATAAATGACGTGATTGCTCTGTTTAAGCCGGTTCGATAAGTGAATTAAACCAGGAATCTCATGAAGAAGCAATGTGTGAGATATGATGCAAATTCGAAGAAGAATGAAAGAGAGACCTGAGACCGGCGGAAGGTGAAGGGATGACAGCTGTGGTTGTAGCTAGCGACTATTGAACGATAAAAATAACCAAATGATGAAGCGAATACAAATATCCTAAAGCAACCTGAATATCACTCTTTAGTGGCTTTGTCGTAGGTGAGAAACACGAGCAAAGGTGAGTAGAGGCACTTGCAGTTTTAGTGCACTAGCGTCTAGTCGCGGCACGGTTTGTAGTACTATAGTGCATTGGGGAGATGAGCCCTCTTCCACCCAGCAGTGATCTTCCGCCCCCTTCCCTCAAGACAGTGTCACTTCTCTTAACCCCGACTACAGGTTATTAGATCACTCATAGCATAAAGATTGATTCCGTAGACAGTTTTCTGTGCTAGAAGGGTTTTCGAATGCTAAGAATGTTTACGATTTTCATATGTACTGAAAGGCGGGATAATTCCGAGGTCTGGTACATCTGTTCGCTTTCTTTTGCGGCAAATAAAGCTAGCTATAATAATAACCTAGAACTATCCCTACACATCTAGAAGAACAATGTAGTTTGGATAGCAGCGGTATTTCCGAAACCGGCGGCGTAGAGGTCAACGATCATCACTTCTAGACTTCTGTGCACGTGGGTTCTGTACCACTCCGGCTATTCAGGGTAAACCTGTTCAAAGGTTGTGTTCCTCGCGAAAACAGAGGCTTAGGCGTTGGGTCAGTATCAATATTCTTGCGATCACCCCTGCATCAAATTGGCTGCTAAGGTTTGACTTTCACAAAACCGGATTTTTCGGGACTTGGGTCCGTTACATAGATGTGAGTTAGCAAGAGGCTTGTTCTCGACTCGACCGGCTAGTTGGTAGCTATCTCGATAAGTAGAATCAATCTCGATACCATAGATTGATACCATCTTCATCCCATCTAATATCATTCGTTTGTCACAATCGAATGTGCGCAATTATATATGACTTGGACAACAAAAAGCACGGATGGCATCAAGCGTGCCGGGCCACTTCATCAGAGATCTCCCAGAACATCCTAGATCAACATAGTACTCACAGTGTCTAGAGACTCTGGACACGGTAATATTACACTTCAAGGATTGCCATGCCTTGCATTGTTCTGTCACTTCCGATCTCCTCTCCACCATTCTGAGATTCTCTCTCAGAGGAACCCGTCCTCAAGATATCGTTTAGACAGTGAGATAATCTGCCAGGGCCACAAGAAAAAAAAAAGTGGGCTATGACCTCTCTCCTATATCAAAGAACTGGCACGCATATCGATATGCTTGAAGTGCTATAGTAATGATTCGTGGATGTGTGTTACGAGCGAATGGGAGAACAAGAGAGGTGTGAGAATTCAGCAAGTGCGCGTTAGGATTCCTCCTGTGGGCAGGACTACTCAAATCTGTGCTGCCTCATCAACCCGAAACTCAAGGAATGCTCAGGGGTGGCAATAGATGTCGAGCCGAGGTAGAATGATATTACCCGTTGTTCATGCTAGAAGCTCAAGTGCCCCACACGATCCGTCGGAATCGAGATCTGATCAGCACTACGATCATCGAGAACCAGGTCCGCAAGAGACATCAATTCTAGATGTCGTCACTGACAGATACCAAGTCAGATATTCAAAGATCAAGGATTTCTGAGTCGCTCAATGACTTCGCCGCTGAGCCCTTGAAGGTTCAGAGGACTATAGACTGGATTATCTCAAGCGCCCCTGTGTCATAATGCGTTTCTCCTTTCTCCTCCAGCATGAAGCAGCACATATACCACATGAATGATGAGGAAGATGTTAAGCGCACAGACGCCAATGGCATACCTCAATGTACCGACTCCCTTCGTGTATTATTCCCAGGCAATAGCCCAAAACGGATGAGGACTCTCGTGTTTACTACACCTCAGCAGCCCAGTATTCTGTCTCAACTAGGCATAGTCAATCACACGGTTCCTTTCCAGTCCAGCCACAATCGCAAGGATAATAGCAAGGAGGGCAAAAAGAGTCAATGCGAAGAGAGTGATGATGATGAGGACTCGCTGATGGATACGGATTCGGAGGGTGGGGTGACTGTGAAACCGACTCGACGACAGGTGAATGTGTTACCCTTGAATTTACTATGTTCGAGCACTCGTAACTCACGAGAATCATCATTAGGGGATGTCTGTCAAGATGGCCGCCTTTGTCCCTCATTTGCATACTCTACAGAAATGCATAATACAGCACGAAGCTCAGTCCGGTGTTGGTCTTGCATGCTCGCACTGTGACACAGGCGAAAAGGCGATCTACCGGTGTGTTGATTGCTTCTATCCAAGCATATTCTGTACACAGTGCATTGTCCGTGTCCACTTGAGTCACCCATTTCACCACATTCAGAAGTGGGACGGCAATCACTTTTCTCGCTGCTCACTCCACGAACTCGGACTGGTGATTCGATTGGGCCACGGGGGAGGAAGATGTACATCATCCACCACATTCAAGGAGCTCACAGTTGTGCACGTCAACGGAATACACAAGCGTCATATCCAATACTGTTATTGCGCCAAGTTTGAGGAATTTCAGCAATTAATGGCCGCCCGATTGTTTCCTGCCACGCTCACCAGACCTTCCACTGTTTTCACCTTTGAAATGCTTGAAGATTTCCATCGCCACTCACTGAACTCGAAGGTTACGGCTTACGACTATTTTGGGGCTCTTCGAGAACACACAGATGCCGCATTTCCAATTGGGGTTGATGTAAGTACCTCACTACCGTGAGGGTGTATGCGAATTAATAATTCTACAACGAAACGTTTCAGGATCGCTACTGTGAACTCATGGTAGTAATGCGGGTGTGGCGTACTCTTGCTCTATCACGGCGATCGGGTGTAGACCTTGGGATTGGCGTATATCTGCCACACCGACGAGAAGGTTCAACCGCACTTAGGTGTCCAGCTTGCCCCGAGGTTGGTTTCAACCTTGATGAAGAGACCCTTCGAAAGGCCCTTGCTGTTGAAACGTCGGTCCTTCTATTGCACTCGAGTAAATAAATCAATTAAGACTAATTTTCGACCAAATACAGTCACAAATACACATTCTATATCATGGTGGATGGGAATTTCCGGTTACAACAAAAGAAGAAGACTACAGATCCCGACGATTTTGCCCTGAATGGAGGCCACAGCTACTTTGTCGAAGATAGCGCTTTTCGTGAATACCTTGATCAAGTGGGCGATCTTCAGAAAAACGTGAGCAATCGTTCAAAATCCGCTCTCTGATATCTGATTTTGTGTGGATCCAGAACTCGACATGCGCTAAATTGAAGGCTGTACGACAACAGGAAATGATTAAGTTCAGAAACATGATCATCAGCGGAGTGATTGCCGTCCAGTGTGCTCGACATGGCTTCTATCTACCTCAAGGGATCGTTGACCTCACTGAAGGCGAATCGTGCGTGACTTTATGGCCATGAAACAAAATTACTACTCATACCCTCAACCACTGTCAGATATGCACGTGCAGACTATGCTCTGGCGAATGCTCTCGGGCACGAGGCCAGACGACTTCGCTGGATAATGCTGAGCTATGATATATGGTGTCAGTACAGCAAGAATCTCAAAGCTCGCATGCGCTCTATAGAGACGTCTCACTTTTGGCCATGGATGAATCAAGTTGTTGATAAAATTCGGGGTGCTATTCCAAAGATGCATATACACGGCCATAATGAGAAGTGCCAGCTTTATTGTTCTTTCCTGTACACCCCGTACTCGGGTATGACGTGTGGAGAAGGAATTGAAAGCACCTGGGCAGAGCAAAAT
Organism: Leucocoprinus birnbaumii; assembly: GCA_027627405.1. Taxonomy (NCBI): domain Eukaryota; kingdom Fungi; phylum Basidiomycota; class Agaricomycetes; order Agaricales; family Agaricaceae; genus Leucocoprinus; species Leucocoprinus birnbaumii. The sequence goes on along the minus strand of JANIEX010000160.1, from coordinate 2,207 downwards.
CATGCTGCAGGGAGCACGAGGGAGCTCAGCAGGGGCCATCGTCACGATACACTCGACGATTTCAATCATTACTGGAACTGGTCAAAACTTCAGAAGTTAAGTGAGTAACTTCATTTAGCGCTGCTCTATCGCGGTAATACACTAATGCGCTATGTCTTGATATTTAGCTTCGTACCTTTTGCAACGATTTAAGAAATACTCAGACGAATATCAGAACATGGCAGTTCTCATCGAAAACCTCGAAAGGCGAATCCTGCCAAGTACGGTTGAAGAGTGGAAGAAAATGGAGTCTGACCCACCGTTGGGCAAAGACCAGAAACCTAGAATGGATAGGTTATATCAAGCTGCGAAGGTTAAGTGTTAGTCGTTTGAATTGTGACTTCTCATCGTGCATTAACACAGTTGCGTGTATTTCATAGTACCGACACAAAAGTCTCAGGCATCAAAACTAGTCGCTGCTGAGTTTGACGACTCAGATTCGGGCTCGGAATCCGACAGTCCAGCTGCTCACAAGCTGGCAAGCGCAGACCCAAAACTGGTCCATTTCGTCGAGGAAGGGATCAGGATCAAGAAGCAGCAGTGAGTTTCGTTTCCATTGATTGTGTTAGAACCCGATACATATGTATATAGGAAGTATATTCAGTGCCATAAGAAGACGATGGACCCCGAAGAGCTCGAAGATGCACGAGGCATACTGAGAAAGGCGATCAAACAATGGAGATCACTTCAGTGTGAAATTTGTCCGCAGATCATTTCATCGACGGATTTCGAGACCTTCAACAACAATCGACCCGAGCGCCAGAAACTCCTACTACCTTCGTTCTTTGGAATGAATCGCGCGAAATCACTGGGCCTCGAGGTGCTGATTGAAATTGAATACCATCTTCGGCTTGGTCAAGCATACGACGCAATCGACAGTTTGAGAATTGCGGTATACCGCTTCAACGCCGCAAAAGGACAGAAGAAACAGCATATACGAGGGGTACGATATGTTACGCGAGCAAACAAGATATTAAACGACCTTGCGGAGGACAAATATACCTGTGCGCAGGTTTACCAGCTTGCTTATAAGGCACTTATATCTATTGGGCTACCACATGACTCTGAGCTTCGTCCTCTTCGTCGCGATGAGCTTTGGGGACGAGATATGGCAACAGTACACGGCCCGGGTGAATCAGCTCCAGAGCCATGGTGGTGGATGGTTGGGAAGCCGCCGAGCCTTTCGGAAGATGCTTGGCATACCGAACGTCAGTCTGGTCAAATTTCCAACTTAAACTTCAATCTGACATGGCCATATAGTTGACCGAGTTCGCTGGTTCCGGATGAGGGCTGCTCTTAGTCGGATGCATGAAGAGCTCGAGATCCTCTATGAAGAATTCAAGAGAACCATACGATCCTTCGACAAGTACGAGTCGATATGGAAAAAAATCGGTGATTCCACACTGAATAGGAGCACAGGGTTTTCCTCTTATGCTTATCGTCAGGCTGCAATGTATGGACGATTTTCGTTAGCCGCTCGGGCAGATTTTGACAAAGCCGTTAAATATGCACCCTCACGAGTAGAATTGACTTGCAGATCCGTCTTTCTCGATCATTAGTTGAAATGTTGTTTCTTTCTTTGAAATATATATGGATATATGCAAATAGCACTCAATCTCAATGTCCTGGATTTCTCCAACCATGCTAACATGTTCAATGTGTCCGATATTTTCAATATTTTAATGTGTCCGACACTTTCAATATTTCAGTGTGTCCGACACTTTCAATATTTCAATGTGTCCAACACTTTCAATATTTCAGTGTGTCCGACACTTTCAATATTTCAATGTGTCCAACACTTTCAACATTTCCGATGTGTTGGATTCTTCTGATTCTTCCGATGCTCCAATGCAGTGAGCAACTTCGCTGAATTTTTAACACTTCCAATTTATCCGATGTCTTCAATGTATTGAATGCTTCCTCTATTTCCGACATGTTGGACATCTCCAATATGTCCAATATTTTCGAGATGTTGGATATTTCACATGCTTCTGGCTCATTAGACTCTTGGGGATGACAGGAAACCTAGCATCAGAGACAATCCAATGATTCTCTATCCTTTGTTTGTCTGAATTATCCATCACTCTTGCATGTTTCTACTGAGTCCAAGATACTCGATATATCTGATGTCCCTTTATTTTGTAAGTATCGGATATATTCCTTTGCTG